>JAAAKG020022902.1:0-20175 GCA_010014905.2 Druon quercuslanigerum | reverse complement strand
CAACATGCACAGACGCACAGTGGGGTATTTTGGATTTGTTCGTGCGAATAATCGACGACTCGTCAATTTTCAACCGATTTGAATATGTGCTACAGTTAGGTTACTTCGCTTACCGACGGTTGATAATTTGCGAAGTGTTGATAAAACAGTTTCAAGAATAAATGGTAAGTGGCGTAACACTGACACTTTATTTATTTTTGCTTCTGTATAGTGATTGTGGAAGGTATTTATTTGAATTGTGATTGAATAACAGTTTTGTCTGACTTCTGGTACATTTTCTAGCATTTACCGATTTGATTGCATATCAATGAAAAGTGAGAAGACAAGTGAACTTCAGTGAACCTAACCAAGTTTACCGTGGAAGGTAAAGTTGATTCTCTGTTGAACCGTGGCTTGATATCAGAGGAAGTTATTATTGAAACGAGTAATTGTAAGTAAACTTTATTAATTCTTCATTTTTTATATATAATATTTACATACTATTATCTATTGTATAATCGTTCAACACCCCATTTTGGTAGTAACTTATTACAAGTAACGCAGTTACAATTTTTCTAGCAACTTGTAACTTTAATTTTAGTTACTAATTTTAGTTCTTGGTTTTGAAAATTCGTCTCTTTTCATAAAAAAATTCATGTCGAGGGTTCAGCTATTTTGTTGAAAATTTTTATTTTTTGGTGATCTTCGATGCTTCAAGGAGAAACGAAATATATACTTTTTCTTCGACTTTTTCCAACCTGTAACAATATTCTGATCACTTAGAGGCTAAATGAATAGTTTAAATATACAATTATACATGCTTCATGAAGCACGAGATTACAGTCATTAGGGTACGATAATAATGGCAGAATTTTCTGCCAAAATCACCAAAAAATGCTTCATCCCTCTAACTTTTGTAGAACCCTCCCCAAATCAACTTCCAAAGTTTAAAAAATGCTGTAAATAAACAATGAATTGAAAAATTTAAAAAATCTCATTTTAATTTAAAAAAATTAACAAATTGCCATAAAAAAGTTTATTACCCCTTTGTTGAATGTGGAACCCACCCTGAATCATCCCCTAAAATTTCTAAAATTTGTTGACAAAAATACCAAATTGAAAAATTGAAATTTTTCGATAGCAATAACAGTATTTTATGCCAAAAGTATCAAAAAAAGTTTCATCCGTCTAGTGCAAGTGCGACATTTTCCGATGAAAATGGCAGAATTTCATGCCAAAAGCACTTAAAAAATTATTATCTCACTAGCGCTTTATGAACCCATGAAAAATGAACCCCTAAAGTTAAGAAATTTTAATGAAAAGACATTAATTGGAAAACTCAAAAAAATTTCAAGAATAAAGTCAGCATTTCATGTCAATTGTATTAGAAAAAAGTTTCATACCGCAAACGCATGTGGAACCCGGCCTAAATTAACACCTAAATTTTAAAACGTTTTTTTGTTTTTTTTCAATGGAACTTTTTTCTAATACTTTTGACATGAAACATTAACCTTATCAGCGAAATCGTTTCAACTTTCCCAATTATTGTCTCGTCATAGATTTTTTGCAATTTCAGTTTTTGCGCGAGAGCGACAAAGTTTTTTGGTACATTTGGAAATTGGATTAGAAGTTTTGGTTTTAGGGAGAATAAAAAGATACTTTCTATAATAGATATTTTTAAAATTGATTTTAAAATTTCCGGAAAGTTTTCTTTATTCCTTCTCAAATCGAAGATTCCCTGTATTTGCTAAAAAAAATATTGTATGCAACAGGAGCAGAATGTAGAGGCAATATGGTAATTAACAATATACTATTTTTTAAAACATATTTTGCAATCGTCTAATTAAATTCTATTTCTTTAATTTGTTTCTAGAAAATCGTGAAAATCCAGTATTTTCTGCTGGAATTAATGACAAAATTAACAAATATTGAGTGTAATATTTTCTTTATGAGGATATCTGGCAATTATTTGAACAATTTTCATTTCTTAAACAATTTTTTAAGCAGTTAATGCATGTTAAGAGTGACATTTTTTAAAATAAAGTTTGCAATTATTTAAATAAGTGAAATTATCCTTTTCATGGGAAAGTTGAAAAACACTCTAGATTTTTCGAATTACTATGTCACTTATTAATCAGTATTTTTTATCCCGACGAAATCGATCTGAGGTAAAATAACTATTCATATAACCTAACTGAAAAAATAGTAACTTTTCAAGATTTATAGAAGAAAAATTGTTTAAATAATTGTAAACTGTCTTCGAAAAAAATAGCGCTTTTAGCATTCATTGAATGTGTTTTTAATTCCAGATAGAATAACTTTTCACAATTTACAGTGATATGTAAAATTTAAAATTAAATAATAAAATCATAAAATGCGACAACCACTAAAATGCCTTTAAGTTAATATATATTACTTTTTGATAATTAAACTGTGTTAAGAGCAATTTTTGATCAACTTTTAATATTTTATTTATTTAAAAAAATAATTGATAGAAAAGTGAAGTGAAATGATTGAATTGCAGAGTGCTGAAATCTACTGGACATTTGTATCAAGTGGCATAGACTGTGGTAACTTACCGACAGGGAAACTATTCTCCTTTAGATAAGAAAATATCTGCTTTACTGACAGCAGGTTTTAGAAATTTTAATCTGATTTATCGATGTATGCTAAAACTCGGATTAAAAGCTTAACTAAGCAGCACAAGTAGAAAAATCATAACGATTTCAATTATATCAAAATAAGCAGATAAGTCATGCCATCAAATAATATTCAGTCAACTTGAAAATTACTTTTTGAATTCAGTTTTATTATTTTGATTCGTTATGATCTCTTACAAAATATGTTAAAGCTGATATTTTTGTATTGTATTGTAAAATTTGCAAACAGAAATTACAAAATTAAAAATTCATCTTCTATAATAATCCAAAGTTTAAAAAGCGTTTTCCAGTAAACTTTGGTTCTGTCTTACATTTTCCTTTGCCTAATTTGAAGATTATCTACCCCAGGTCACATGTCAAAGTATATCGTAGTGACATGTAAAATAATTCATTTTTTATTTCGGTCGCTTGAACTCGAAAATGTGTTCAGAAAGGTAATCTGTCTGTGCTAAAATTAATTTTGATAAAAATATAAACAGTATTTTTTCAATTGGGCTGTAAATTTGTTGTGTTTCATTTGGAGTAGACCTTTTGAGATATATTACAAATTTTATATTAATGAAGTAATTAATTGAAATTGTATTATAAAAGTTATCAGATTCCATTGAAAATTAAGACATTCCACAGAAAAACATCTTACTACAAGCAGTAAACTCTTGTACCAAATGTTTTGATATATATTTCACTGATTGATTTAGTAATATAATTTTCAGTGAAATATGATAACTACAGTGTAATCTTACGAACTAAACATGAATATGGACTAATTGCAAATTAGTCGAAGATCAGAGAGGAAAATAGAACGGAATTGGTAGATAGAAGATTGGATCGCCCCGAAATTTGGGAATCCTGGATAAATCGATTATAAGTGTGACCTACTGACCCAAGTGGCGCCTAGGCGATCATTATAGCACAATCTAGTCTCCCCCACTTTACTGAAACTCAGCACGACCCTTCCCTTTTACCGAAATATGTGTCACCACTTCTACTCGAAAATAAAGAGGTCACCTCATCCACCTCGTTTTTCCCAACAAAAAGATGTCTTTCCGAGGCTGAAAGTGCTTTATAAGAGATCTACTTATAACCCCTCCATTGCATATAAAAACACATTTAGGGGTTTCAACTGCGAATGCAGCCCTATATATAACGTTGAATTCGCAGTGGACGAAATTGCATTCAATGCAACCAGAACGAAGGCAGAGAGCTAACAAATCCAGAGAACAATTTTCGCTGCTGGGGTCGAATCAATGAAAGGGTTGACCCAGAGACCCAGATTCGAAGCTCCAAACTCGAGAGAGACCTCCTTTGAAACTAACCACTAGCATGACAGTTAGAAACAAACGACCTTGCTTTTTTGCGGAAATTTTGAATATTGTGATAAATGAATCCTGGTAATTAATCGTCCAAGTTATTTCAGATGAAAATCAAACTCATGTAAAACGAAATCTCCCCAGAAATTTTAAAAATTTTTAAATTTTTTAAAATCGTCCACATTTTTTACGAATTTTAATCTTACAATTATTCGACTTGGAATCTTGTACCATCAGCTTAAAAATTGTACACATTATAGACGGTTCGAAATCATTTAAAATTGATATTCAACATTAAAATTGAAAAATCGTTGGGAGATTTTATTGAACCTCCATAATTAATTTCTTTGAGAATGTTGTTATTCGTTTTTGGTTTTGAGGTGAAGTAAATTGAAATCAGTGAGTGTGATTAAATCTGTAAAAATTACACACATAATTTTTTATTATGGGCGCAATTGACAGAGGAAAGTGTTATCATATGTTAATATCAAAGTTGAACTATTATATTATATTTTATTGTAATTATTAAAATATGTAAATTTTTCTGCGAAAGTAATTTTTCCTTTAAATCACACTTGAGTAAAAATAAAAAATTATCTTAAAACATTTCAGTTTAATGCATCCTTTGACTACAATCTTCTTCTGCAGTTTTTATTTTTATTTTTTTTGCTACAGTACAAACGTTTTCATATACGTCGCAATACTATTGAAAGAATATTTAAATAATTATGTAACTAAAATATTTGTAATAATTTAATATTTTTAATACAGTATGTGACTTTGAAGAAAAATTTACTTTCACAGGAATTTTTACATAAATTTAATAAGTATAATCCGATTTTATATCATTTTGCAACTGCGATGTTAACCAAAAAATAATATTTTAAATTGTAAAATGCGTTCCTGATACCTACGTCCCGAAACATTAGAAATAATTTAACAATTCAATTGTTTTTAATTTATCTGACCCTCAGGCAAAAAACTCACATTAACATTCTCAAAGAAAATAAAAAATAAAACCTTGAATTTTGTGCTGCTTATATAGAAATTAAAACATTTCTTGAATTTTTGATACTTTGCTGCGTAATTGATTTTAAATTGAGCCAAAAGAAATGGTACAGCCGAAATTTTAAGCATATACATTGGGCGATTTAAAGAACGGAGGTATTTTAAGTACTAACAATATCGTAATTTAAAAAATATATGATTGAAAGTTTTTAAAATGATTTTTTCTCAATTTTATTAGAAATTTTCTTATGATTATCCCGAAATTTTCAGGAAGGAATAAAAATTTAATAAAAATAGTGATATATTCCATACTTTATAAGCATTCCATAGGAAACAATTTAAAATCTTTAAATAAGTTCCATGTTTAATAATTAAAAGGTCTGAATGTCTCTTATTTAAAATTTGAAAATTCTAAAGGAATTTCAGAAAGTTCATTAAAATAGCTTTGTGTAGTACAATTATTAAAATTGTTTCAGAATAATGTTGATATAGGTTCACTTAGAAAATATTTGTTTTAAATTAAAGAAGCGAGATCTTTAACATAATTTTTTTCACCTAAGCAAACATATAACTTAAAAATTTTAAAAATCATTTTAAATTAAAGACAAATGTTTATAAGAACGAAAACCCATTTCTTTAAACCAAAGAACTTTCTTTGAATCAAAGAAAGAATTTTATATCAATTTTCAGGAGATGCATCTTTACTTTTAATGTTTCGATTTTGAAGCCGGTATATCTTACAAAAATAAATATTTTATAATCTTGAACCCTTTTAATTGAAAAATGTGCAATCTAAAAATCTTTAATTATTGTAAATATTTTGAAGTTAAAAATGATAAAATTTTGAAAGTTCCAAATTTCAGCATTAAGGATTTTTTTATTGTTATACCATTTTAAATGGTTAATTGTTTAATTTAAAATGTATCACTTTCCAATTTTTGAATTTTGAAATTGATCTTATATAGATTAATTGCCAAATTAACAAAGTCTCTAAATTGAAATTGTTCAATTATTTTGACTTACAATCGATCTACAACAAATTTCTAAAATAATTTACATCCAAGTTTTTATTATTTTGACAAAAATTATAGGGGAAATTTATTTGCTATTATAGTAGCTGTTTTCTGATTTTATTGGCCCCAATCATGAAAACCATATATTCTCACGGTGAAGTGGATTGTATGTAACTGGTCAGCGGTAGATTATTTAAAGGATGAGGTTTTGCTTAAGGCGCTTTTAAGCTTCCAGGTCGTTAAGCCAGAAGGTAAATTTACCTGGAACACCGATATGCCTCTAAAAGCCGAGAGCGGGGACCGTATTTTCTATGCTTTACTTTCGTAGCGTGAAATTTGAGAAAACTGATTTCTCTCAAACGGGATAATTCCTTTCGTCATTTATAAAGAGACTAAACCCTAAACCTCTGAAGGCTAAAGTAAAGTAGCTAAAGAAACTGTTTAAGCATTATTTAAATTCTAAACAGGATACTATTAGACTTTTAAAATTCAATCACGAAAATATTTTTTAAATGTAGGTTAATCCTTTATGAGTCATTTTCCAAAAATAGCTCTTTCTCAAGTTGTTTTATGGGCAACCAGTAAGAGGTAGATACCATTACGCACTGAATAATGGAAAAAATGACTGAGTTATAAAGCAAAAGTTTTGTGGAATTTTTTATGAGTAGAAATATTAAAAATGAGTTTTATAATCAGTCTTTTTACCACTTACTTTTTATTTTTGAATTGAAAAATGTGTTTATCATATGATGATGAACATTTCGTTCGCTGACAGATAACTGTTTTTTAAGGAACTAAAGTGCTCTTTCACTATTCTTTCACCAGTTCCTTCAATTCGTCCAACTTTTGGATTCAGAACTAATTTGCTTCGAAGATATATTTTACTTGTTTTAATAAGAAGTGTCATTTGAGACAAGGTGAATAAGTTTAAAAAATCAAATATTGAAAATGTCAGCACAATTTCACTATTAAATATTTCCAAATTGTAAAAATTTGACATTGTAAGCCTGAATAGTCTGTTTTCCAAAAATATGCAATCTTACTGATGATGATATAGGGAGATCCATACTCTTAACTCTAATCTCATCCACCAAGCCATTCATCGTCACACATTTCTTATAAGCTATTTGTCGCCACAATTTCCTGACATAAAAATTTAGATTTCTTTAAGGACAAATATTTTCTCATGCAAGCTCTTGTGTTTATATGACTTTTTATTTTATTTCGTCTCAGGATCTCATTCACAAATTCCCACAATGCTTTCCTCGGTCTGTCTCTGGATACGCTACCATTTACTTGATCTAAATATACTTGTTTCATCAGTATTTCTTTTTTTATTCTCATAAAATGCCCAAACCATCGTAACAAATTTCTTTCACTCCGTGTCAAATAGTGTTACCTCTACATTTTTTAAAAATACTTTCCTCACTCACTCACATTGCGTAAATTTTACTCTTATCCTTTTCTCAGTAGGTCCAGGTATCGCTAGTGTACTGTACAGCGGGTGCAAGTACAGAGTTAAATATTGCAATTTTAACTTTATTTGTTATACAGTCCCTATTATAACCGCCCTACACTCGATTATACGCCTACCTCTCTATCGATCTTTCCATCAGGTAGTAAATAAACTACCAAGATACACGTACTTATCAACTTGTTCTATCCTCTCATCTTCTAGGGCTCTACACTGTTAGAAATATTATGAATTTTAATACACGTTAATACATGAAGCGTATTTTAAAATTAATGCAGTTATAAATTAAAATGAACTTAATACACATTTATATTGAAATCATTTACTATGTATATCAAAATTAATATATTTGTATATGAAAATTGGAATGTTACACATATGTATTAAACCTTAGCGCTAGCGCATGCGTCGCGCAATGCTGCCAACCTTGACATGTCAGCTGAGAAGAATTATTAATTACCTAATAAATAATAAATAGAAACGGTGAGTCGCCAGTCGCCCGTTTGAGTAACAAAGAAAACAGCCTCATAACTGAAAAACCGATTTTCATGTTTTTATTGATTCTGAATAATGAAAACTTTCCTAAATTCATTTTCGGTCGTAAGGCTGGTTCCTTAGTAGGTCGAGGGCAATGATGCATACTGTTTTCTCACACTTTCCTTCAGCATCATATTTTTGATTTTATTCACCTTAATTTTAAGGCCCATTTTCTGCATATGATTGTATTCAATTTGCTCAATATTCTCTGTAAGCCTTCGATTGATTCTTCCATAACAACCTTATCATCTGAAAACGTTAACCCACACACCTTCACTGTCCCGAGATCCACATCTTCTTCGGCGAGGAGGGCCATTCTTAGATACTTATCCATGAATATAATAAATAGCCAGGAATAAATAAAGAATTCTACTCTAACACCTTGCCTAATATTGAACCATTCACTCAGTTGCTCCCTTACCGTCACACTCGCTTTACTGTCTGCATATTGTTTTTATTGCTTTTAGGAGCCATATTTTCACACTGTACTTTTTCAGGACTTTCAAAAGCTTACCTCTGGCTGTGAGGTATATCTTTGCCATCATATTTAAACATTGCAGTGTTAGTACCATCTACAGTATACACCAGCAGACTAATCGTTCTTTAATTTCATAATTATATCCCTTATCTCAGAGGTTCAGTTTCTTTCAACTGGGGTTTCCAAGGTATCCTCTTCTATTTTGCAGTTATGCAGCCCTATAGCTTCAAATCCTAATAATTCCTTGCAGAAAGTCTCTCAAAGCGTCTTTTATTTCACCTCTTGCTGTTTATCATGCCAACTAATTTTGTACGACTGTGTACGTCTTTAAATAACATTTTTGCTTTTGTATTTTTATCCCTATTTATTCGTTAATGGCTACGCGGATTTCATTATTCCACCATGCATCACCAGTCATTCTACCTAAAAATTCAGCCCTCTATATCTTTATCGTTTATTAGCCCCTCCTAATTTGTTCTATCTAATTGCAAGCGATTATTAATTTTATTCTTAAAATCAATTCGCACTTTCGGTTTGTGTAAATTCTCCATCTTAATTCGCATCTGTTTCGTCTCGCAATTGTGGGGTTTTGATTTTTCAGGTTGAACGTTTGAACTTAAATGTTTCCATTTCGTAATTTAAATTTTGTAATGTTTTGCATTTAAAAATACTTCATTTTGAACATTTTTTAAAAGTAATTCAATTCTAAAGGTTTGTAGTTCAAATTTTTTACATTTTGTGCTGTAAAAATGACGGTAGATTTTTTTTATGCCAGAAAAATTTATGTAATCAATTTTAATGTTCATTTATAATTTTTTAATGGAATAAGGTTTTAATTCAAAAGCTTTTAAGTTTAAATTATTTCAATTTTCAACATCTGAAATCGTCCTGTTTTCGAAATTTTAATCTGAATTTATTCAATTTCGAGATTCTTACATTCAAAAGTAAAATTGTTGAATTGTGAACGTTTTGAATAAAAAATTATCTTATTTCAGCTCTTTTCTGAAGATATTGTAAAATATAAACAAAATATAAGTCGGAAATTTGTTAATTTGAGAGTTTCTGCTTAAAAATTTACCAATTTCAAATAAATACATTTTAAACGCTATTATTTAGAAATGATACAAGTTCAGTTCCCGTTCCTTTCATTCGAAACATTGTCCTTTTCCCTGAGTTTTGCCTGATGTAAAGTTATTACTTTTTAATAATTATAAAAAACTGTGGGATATATGTGGGACAGAATACCAAGGGACGTAAGCGAGGCATTCTGAACACACACCCAGCCTTGCTTCCTGTTTTGGGAGTCGAACCCGCGCCAGCGTGGCTGCCAAGGCTCCAATGTTACCGAAATGACAATCACAATAACGTCTGAGTCACGATGACTGCCTTAAAATTATTTGAATGGAACGATTTTTAAATTATTTATATTTTTAATGTGAGGAAATTTAACTTACTGTTAGTGACTAATATAATTCATGAAATGATATTGCTAGCTTTAAAATTAATCGTTCACTTTAATTTGTTATTTAATACTTTTCCCAATTGTTAATCATTTATCAATTTATGACTTCAAAATTTGTCTATACATCTCGCACTGGATTACTCTAAAACATAAATTATTTTTAGTACGTAATAAGTTTGGTTAAACCTCCAGTCAAAATCTGTTATGCCAATCAATCATTGAAGCTGAGATTTTGTTGTTGTCATGTTGAAATGAGATATTGAAAACCGCCCTCGTTTCTATCTATGATAAGACAGGTACCAAAAAAGAAAAATGGACGAGAGGGGCGTGACCCGGTTTCCCAGCGAAGATTGTTGTATAATCGGTCGCTACTCGTTGATGCCTGGAAAACTGGAGTAAAACGCATGCGCATCAATATTCGGGCCAAGCTAGAATAATCCGATTCGCGCCCCATAGAATAGCTAAGGCTTTGATCCATGACTGTGTTAGTGCATTAGCAATCAGGGCCGGCCTGAAGAAACTAACTCTTTTAAACCTAGCAAGATAAACAAATTTCCAAGGCATACTCAATTCTCCAGCTTCAATTTTCGGTTCTCTGTAGCTACTTTTACCCTCTGAAATCCGAAACTTATTTGACTTATTTTGATTAAAACTTGATTTAAATGAAGTTTTATAATTTGGAATGCATAATGATGAAACAGTAATTTTTACTTGTAAATAGTGAAATTCTAGATTCCATAAAAAATGTTAATCCATAACTTTTGCTTCAGAGGCTGGTTCCTGTTCACTTTATTACTGCTGGATTCTCTGTTATCTTAGACTGTTATTAAAAATTAGCCCTATTTTCATTTCTTTAATCCGCCAGTGTAATTATTGGTTTAATTGGCTTAATAGTCAAGGTTGAAAAGTACTTTAAATAATGTTAAGATTTAAATACTTTTTTGCATTATTTAGTCATAACATTCACTTACATTCAGTTGAATTGACCTTTCACTCCCTTATATTTACTTAAATTTCTTCGAACTTAGGGGTCGGATTCCATAACAGCCTGATATAAATTTTTCTCCCTAAACGGAATTGGCCCTTGGAAACATTTCCTTATTTTCAAAAGTTCATATTCTTGCAGTAACGCCGTTTTTTACAAACCCATTTTTTACTTCTACTCGCTGTAATTCGGAAAATTAGAATTTTTTGATAAAATTCATAGGAAATATTCTTTATGATGTTCTACGGCTGTTATAGGGTAAATATCATATAAACATTCTTGGTTAGACACAAATGATAAATTTTTAGGTTATACGTTGCACTGGTGCAGTTCCGAACAGTACATACCTTCGATTGATTTGAAACTGCGTATACCCATTATTTTGACTCGCTAATTATGAAAATTACTATTACACCATTAAGCCCTTTCCCTTTCGGCGTAGGCGAGATTCACTCGGTGGGGAAGGGAGTAGTGTGAGGAAGGGGTTATAAAATTTTTAGATTGATCTACAATTCTCGTGTTATTTATTTCAATAACACGTTCGTTTTGCAACACTTCTCCGACCCAGGTTATTGATCAATCTCTAGCATTCTGACACTCTTTTTATTAACTATTTGCCGCCATACTTTTCTGTCCTGGCATACTTCTCTAGCTTCTTTCACGCCCATGCATTTTTCATGCAGGATCTCGTTTATTTATTTACTTTTATTTTGAGGCCCATGCTCTTCATGCTTGCATTCAGTTTATTCGACATTCTTTGAAAGTCTTCGATTGGCACTGCCATAACAACCTTATCATCTGCAAATGGTAACCCACGTACCCTTAGTTTTTCCAGATCCACCCTTCGTCGAAAAGATCAATTGAGTATATTTTACTTACGGTACTCAATAAGCTGATCCCTTTGTAAATATTGCAATCGCTTTTATATTCCTTTCTTTTGTATATTGGTACGATAATCGCTTTTTTCCAATCATATGGGACTTCTCCTATTTCGATGCATACATTTATCAGTTCGCACAGTCTATGTAATATGTACTCGCCACCGTGTTTAAGCGTTTCAGCGTTAATAATGTTTACCCCGTCAGCCTTACCCGGTTTGAAGTTCTTGATTATATCTCTAACCTCAGTGAAACATACTTTCTTAATTGAGTTTTCTAACGCATTGTGTTCTACATCGCAGTTGTGATGTCCTATAGCTTTATCTCGGAATAGTCCCCTAAAATGATCTCTCAAAGTGCCTAGTATCCCGTCTGCATCATATAGCATTTCCCGTTTACTATTTCTCATGTTGACAAATACTGTACTTTTATTTCCCTTAATTTTTTGATAAAGCAGTTTCTTGCTCCCTTCAACGTCTGTTTGTATTTTCTTCTCTTCTTCTGCTCTAATTTTATCTTTACTTTCCCTAATTAATCGCGTGAGTATTCTCTTTTTGCGTCTGTAATCATTTATACGTCTATTTCTTTACTCATTGCTAAGACCTGCCATGTTAAAAGTTCTCCTGTACGCTTCCTTCTTCTCTTTTTGGGCAGTCTGAATTTAATTATTCCATCATGCATCACCAGAAATTCTTCCTACAACCGCGGTACCACACACTTCAATCGCACATCTAACAATGATATCCCGGAACTTATTCCATGCACCCTCTATATCTTTGTTTCTTATAAGCGCCTCTTAAGTTAATCTATCTATGCTGTCGATCATCTTATTTAGGAAATCTATTCGCGCATCCGGTTTCTGTAGGTTCTCAATTTTGATTCGCGTTTGTTTTGTTTTCTTGGTTCTCTTTTTTCTCCATCCCTGACTTAAGTTAATTTTGGAGATCAGAAGGTAATGATTCAGAACCCCTCTTGACCCTTGTATCTTTGACGAGCTCTCTTAATCTGTCATCCGCCACAACAAGTTCAAGTTCCTAGCGCACTAGTGCTTCGTGAAAACAACTTCGATCAAATACCCAGAAGATACTTGACTGTACTGTGTTCAAGTAAGATTCATCTTTAAAAGAACAGAATCGATTTCATAGTCAAATTGTAACCCTTAAGGGGCAAAATTTCCTCGTTATAATAGTGCTCTGAAAAGCGCGGGTGTTTGATGGTAGATTTGGAGAGATGAAAACAGCTGTCAGGTTGGCAGGCTTGCGATGCAATGTTCCAGAAATCCAAAGAGTCATGTAGACTACGACCAAATAATTAGACAGAGTTGCTTCTAAGCATACAAGCAGACGTGACTTTTGACGGTGAAAGAAAGAAAAAAGAAGATCCAATGCACGCGTTTCGGATTTATTTGGGAGATAACCCCAAGAGCTGCCCCTTTAGTTTCCTGGATAGGATGTTTTTAGTTATGACGCTTGTGTATTTTACCCCCTACGCATTTCACGGAGGTTTCCCATTTTATTGGTTTAATAAACATTTAGGGTGGATCTATTTTGGCTTGTCTTTTGACTGAAGAAATAATTGATTCTAACTTTTCTATGTGTCGTTTTATTCTCCAGAGTTTAGCCCATGCCTCAATGACTTTAAGAACTTTTTAAGTGGTTGTAAGTTTTTGGAACTGACCAGGAGAAAGTAAATAACGCGGTATAATAATAAGGTTAGGGATGTCATTTACATATATATATATATATATATAAGAAAGAAAACTGGGCCTAGAATGCTGCTCAGAGGTACCCCCGCTCGGATGGATTTTTCTTTCGAGAGTATCAGGTCTATTTTACCTCAGAATTTTCTGTTTGTTACATACGAGTGTATGAAGTGAATAAGCCCTTTTGGAATATTATTGTAAATTAGTTTTACATGCAATGCTATATATCAAAAGTCTTTCCCACATTAAGGAAAAGAGCTCCAGTATGCTTTCTTCGATTGAAATTTAAGCTAATGGTTTCGGTGAGCTCAATCATCATATGCTAGGTAAAGTGACCTTTTCTATAACCATATTGTTGTGATTTAAGGATGCTGTTTTTATTGAGGTGGTAGTTTACGCAAGTATTATTTTTTCGAAGATTTTTCTAATAGTATTAATTAGACTAATTGCCCTGTAGCTGGATGGGTGGTATGTGTCTTTACCCTCGGTTTGAAACATTAAGATCGGGCCTACCTTCCAGAAGACCGTAAAGTAGCTTTGTTTAATATAGACATTAAAAATAATGACAAGGAGAGTGAGGCATGGAATCGGGATTAAAAAAAAAAATTCGAGATTGAGACCAGACCGCGTCCTTTGTTATTTTTTGTAGTTTTCATTTGCTTGGCTATTTCGTTAAGTGTAATTAAGTATTAATTAAGTGTTAAGTATTCTAATTTTTGTATCTGTGGTCCTGAATTTTAATTGTTATGATTTTACGCAGATGATTGCTTCTGTTTTTGAGAATGCAGCTTTTATTTTCTAAATGGATTTAAGAGAGTTTTTTACTGGCATAGATAAGGTCTTCAATCTTAAGACTAAGAGTTTGCTCGTTTTGTTAACGGTAGACAGAGGGACCCAAGCGTGAATGGCAGTTCTTATACCAAAGGTGAGATTAGTTATGGATTCGTCGTTGTGAGTAGTGTTTGATGGCGTGGATTCAAAATTACCTTGAGTTTCTGGAGTCGAATTGAATGTTTGCCAGTTCGCTTTTGAGAAGTTGTAGCGAGGTTTGACAGCGGCCTTTTTACAATTAATGTTAAGGTACAAGAGAACTGGTTGATGATCTGAGCCTAGGTCATTTACAGTGAGAATGTCATGGTTTTAAAAGTTATTGTTGGATATTGAAAAGTCAATGCGGTCTGATTTATGTTTGATAATTCTGGTGATTTCTGGGTTTTTAACCTCAGCAGTTGAGGTGATAGCTGCGGCCATGATAGTTTCCCCCCTCCCATATTTTGTCGATGTTTCAGGTTGTGGCTCCTTTATAAGGTTGATTAAATTAACTTTAATGATTCATTAGGTTGCATTTTGAGTAAATGCTGTTTTAGAGGTTTGTTGTATTTGTGGGGCCTGACTTTTAGGGAGTGTAGTTTTCTAATTTGAGGGCCGTTTTGTCGTTTTATTGGTTGTTGTTTAGTTTTCAGCTTATTTTTTTAGTTTCAGGATTTTAGCTGGTTGTTTTAGAGGCTTTCTTAAAGGCAGAGCATTCTCTACAGATTGCTGGGTGATTTTCAGCACATTTAGTGCAAGTAGCCGTTGCCTGCGCATCTGTTTTTGCAGCTGGCGCCGCTATGCGAAGCCTCACATATAACACAGCGTAGGGTAGCATGGCACGTGCTAGAAACGTGATAAAATATCTGGCAATTGAAGCTCTAAGAAGTTTCTTTAGGCTTAACATACGGCTCCACTTTTATGGTGATAAAAGAAAGTGACTGTACTTTAAACAAATCTTTTGCTTGCGGTGTATTAGGCATGATTATCCAAAGCATGGGCATAGGTTTTTTATTTTTTCGGTTTCTAAAAGCGAGAGACCGAAGTAATGGTATATATCCTTCTACCTTAAATTCAGACAGTACTGAATCATCAGGGAAACAGATGGGAATTTTTCTAAATAATGGTTTATAGGGGGTAAAATTATCTTGTTATACAATTAGTACTGGCAAGCTTGCTTCTCTAGATTGCTGATAACACAGGCCAACAAAAAAGTTCTGAGTTTCGGATGCCAATATGATTTTCCTATGTATTTTCCCACTGAAACCGAATATGCAACCCATTTAACCTCTATACGTTTGGATCTTGACATAAGCTCAATAACAACCAAAAACCCACTGAAGCTGGCAAAATCATTTACCCTGTATTATTTTCACCCTCCTCCCCTCAATCTAGTAACCCTCATGACTCCATAATCTTCTTACCTCGTAATAATATAACCTCATAACTTTAAAATCCAGTAACCTCATTCAGAAGAAAAATCTTGTGTAGGAAAATAGAACAATTTTGTGAGTTTTTCTCGTGAAGGATAGTCATGGGTTTATAGCTTTATATCGCCGAAATCGCATAACACCATAACCTCAAAAAACCCTTAACTTTTTTTATTCTTAATTTCTTCAATCAGTATCGATTTCGCGCTCAATAAAGCTGGGAATGGTTTGAATGAATAAGCAAAATATTTTCCTTCCTTATCTAAAACTTTTATGAACTGTTCTCGAGCTGGCCAGTTTTTCTTAACATAATGATTCTTGTGCTCTCTGCTATCCCTCAAGTAAAGAAAGAATGAGAATTTCGTAAAACCAGATTGCTGACCTAGAATCATTGTCAACATCTTGAGGTCGCCGAATTGTATGTTTGCGTATTCTTCTTAAGTGTTACAACATCATTCCACACATATTTCAGTGTGACCATCTCCAGTGTTCTTTAAGGTAGCAGGATTTCAAATTCCAGAAAAAAATGGTAGATCTTTTTACGATTGCAATCGTATCAGAAACGTCTGAAAGGGATTTAAGAAAATAGTAATGAAGTAGACTTCATTATTTTTTTTCATATTTATATTCATATTATTTTTTATTTCATTAATGACTTCACTGACGTAAATCTTATGATTTCGGGGTTTTGAGGTTATGGTGTTATGGGATCTTTAAGTTATAGAGATACTTACCCATGACTATTGTTACACAAGAAAAACTCACAAAATTGTTCTGTTTTTCCGAAAAAGATTTTTCTTCTGAATGAGGTTACAGGATTGTGAGGTTATGGGGTTTTATTATTATGAGGTAAGGGGATTATGAAGCCATGAGGTAGTGGGGTTACCAGATTAAGGGGAGGAGGGTTAAAATGTTACTGGGTAAATAATTTTTGCGGTTTCAGTGGTTTATTAGGCGTTTTTGATGTAATGTCAAAATCATACAAAACGCTACCCTTTCTCCTTGGTATTGCTCCCCTCGGAAACACTTTTACAATACTTCAGGGGGTGCCGTTTTCTAGCCTGTTTAAGGCTCCTGCTGGTTTTTCTGAATTCGCTGTGTCTCGGCGCTCATTTCTTGTGCATACGTGGCCTTCTTCCTGGACCAACCCTTTCTCGAACCAGTCCAGTCATGATGTACGCATCGTCCTCTGTAGGGCGACTATGTCGCGCAACGAGCTCATCAGCCTTCAACATCATTGTTCAGCTTAAACATTTGGTTCTGTATTCTGGAAGGCTACCTAAACTGCAGCTCGCTGACCTGTGGCGAAAGCCGAAACAGCGGTAGCAAAGGATGACCTCCAGCTTCTGTTGTACACGAGAGGACACCCATCCTACCTTCAGATGTCCTGCGTGTAATAACTTCGTTGTCATTTCTTTAGCAGGTAGCTCTTTTTTGTGTGAGCTACTTTGTCGAATTATTTATTTTCGTAGCTGCTGTCGTTTGTCCAAAAATTTAATTTCTTCATGTTTAATGTTGTTTTTACGAATTAAACCAAAATTACGCTTGTTACCAAAAAGTAATTGGTAACAATTATGCAGATATTTTTTGGATGCACAAATATCAGAAAGATAATTGTTTAAACAATTTGTTACAGCTTATAACTTTTTTTTCCTAAATTAATCCTATAGTTGACGTTTTTCTGAAAATTCTGACTTTTTGTTCTCTTTTCACATAGTGAGATAAAAGAAAGTGCAAGTTAAAAAACATAGTTGTTTCAACTGAAATGCTCAACATTACTTCAACATTTAAGTTAGGTGCTAATAATAAATATTAATAATAATTTAAGCACAAAGGCTCAATAACTACTTTAAAAAAACATTTAAATTTAATATGCTTTACAGAAAAGAAATTGATTGCTTCAATTATTATAATAAGAATTATTATTGTTTATTTATTATTTGTTCAAAGCTAAACAGTTAAAACAATGTTAAATTTTTTAGAAAAACCCGTGATAAATATTGCGATAAGAATGATGAATTTTTTACACAATTAGGTGTGAAATAATTGTTACCTCACTTTATTTAAAAATTTGACTAAACGTGGAAAATTTTAGAAAAAACTGCAGCTCCCAGCATTATTCTAAAAGAATATTATAATAATTAATAATAATAAATGGTTGGAACAAGTTGAAAAATGCAGAAAAACGGCGAGTTTTTTACTTTAGTCTAAAAGAAAAATGACTAAAAACAAATGTTTAAACATTTTATGTGATCATGTAGCTTTCAGTGAAGATTAGCATTTAATATATTACAAAAAATTTAAAAACCAATCTTTTACGTATGGTGTTTTTAGAACCCTATCAAACAAGACAAGAAAGTGCAACATTTTACAACTGCAATTTTTTGTTGAAACGTGTCGATTTTTGTAATAAAATATAAAAAATTTAACAATGTAATAAAGTATAACAATAAAATATAAGTCTCAACGGCTTAAAAAATATTTTAACTTGTTATCAATATTTTATTTACTTTTTTGTAATAATCTACAAATTATTACAGAAAAGTATAGGATTAAATATTTCTTAAACTCAAATGTTTGATGTAAAACACTATTATTTTTACCTAAATTATTGTAGAAAACTACAAAACTTTACAAAAAAAATTCAAGAAATCACAAAAGTTAAAATATTTCCCGGAAACTTGTTCTCATCCACAATATAATAAATCCATTATTCTCTGTTTTGCAAAAAATTATATTCACAGGTGGCGTATGCCCCGTGAAGTTTACCATGAATTTCCCGTAGAAAAAGAAGGCTCATTAAAAATTTTATTCGGTCGACAATATTAGCTGAATCGAGTTTTAAATCAACATTTTCCCTCACGCATAGGCATAGCATACAAATAAAATATAACTTTTTCAATATCACCCCCATAAGGCTGTTTTCTAGGGTGCCGAAAAACACCATGAGTAAAAAGAGGGATTTTTCGATCTTATGGCGCTCATTATGATTAGTTGCTTTTTTTAAATGCAAATTGTTTCTAATATAGGTAGTACTACTTTATATTGATAATTAGATGTTCAAACAAATTGTTTAAACAAGTTATTAATGTTTTTAGCAATTTTGTCTTAGAATAACGATACAAAGTTATTGTTTTTCAAAATTTGTCCAATTCATGTTCAAATTTCAATTAAAATGAGTTAAATATTTAATTAACGTTAACAAAGTTAATTGTTTCAACAATTTACTACTATTATTCATAGTATTCTGGTTTGATAAGGCTAGGAAGTAGTGGTTTTTTCTGAAATATAGAACTATTTGCCTAGTTTTCATTTAGGTTGATTCAATAATTAATTCAATTCAGAAAAAATAGTTATTAAAAGAAACTGTTATTTTTTATCATTATCTTCTTCTTTATTAATAGATGTAATTTCGTCTAAGAATTTTAAATTTTTACCCAATTTTTGCTTAATCAAGTAATAAGTAATGCAAGTCAACATACAGAGCTCCTTCAACATTTTATACATTTTATACATTTTATCGTAATTGTTTATAACTACCTTCTCTTAGAGTAATGAAAAAATAAATATTAAAAAAATAAAATAAAAATAAATAATAATAAATAATAAATAATAAAATAATAATAATAAATAATTTAATAATAAAAAAAGTGGGTTTCGTCTGAAAACTTTAGTTTTTCTAATAATTAAGACAAAATAATAAGTGAAACTCAACAAGAATAATTTTTTAAAAAGTATTGTACTTTTTTTAAATGAGTAGTTTTTGCTCCTTTTATATTTTATTGTTTCATAATTAAAAAGAAAAATCAGAATTAAACATTAAAAAAAACGAAACTTTCTAGCACTTGTCTAACAGGAGATAGTTATGAACAGTAATAAATTTTTTAAACAACTATTTTTATGAACTTGCATTCATTATTGCCTTACTAACTGAAATGTAAGAAAAAAGTAAAAAATTTTCATATATATATTTTAACCTGAACATTTATTAGGTCACCGACAGTGAAAAATAGACAAATAGTTGAAAATTGAAGAAAACAGCCTCTTTATACTATTAAGCAAAGATAACTTTATTAAAAACAACAATAAATTTTATATACAGTTATTTTTGTTAACTTTATTAATTATTACTTCACTATAATATTTAATCATGAGCAAAAAGTTTTTAAATTTCTGAAAACACATAACTATCTTGTAGTATTATAGAAAAAGATAGCTATGAAAAATAATATTTTGTTTCAAGGATTGTTTGATATATTAAATCAAAGATTAAGTCGCTCCAAGTAATTTCTACCATTATTCGAAGATATTATTATTTTGAAAAATTATAAAATTGTCAAACAAGTATGCTTGTTTTAAAATTTGGATAATTTTACAAATTTTATTAATTTTTGAAATGTGAGGTAATTTATACATTTAGTAATTTTATAAATCTTGGTAATCTTATAC
>JAAAKG020022891.1:0-20175 GCA_010014905.2 Druon quercuslanigerum | reverse complement strand
TGCTTAAACACGGTGGCGAGTACATACCACATAGACTGTGCGAACTAATAAATCTATGCATCGAAGCAGGAGAAGTCCCCGGTGATTGGAAAAAAGCGATTATCGTGCCAATATACAAAAGAAAGGGAGATACAAGCGACTGCAATAATTACAGAGGGATCAGCTTGTTAAGTACCGTAAGTAAAATATATTCAAAAATACTTATTCGTAGAGTAATGAAAATAACAGAAGAAAAGATTTGGGAACGGGAAGATAGATGAGGAGGTAGATAGACGCATAAACAAAGGTAATAAGGTTATTGGTAGAGCAGGCTCATTTATCAGACGTAAAAATATATCAAATAAGGCTAAAATGGCTATACATAATTCTATATTTGTACCGACTATACTATACGCCAGCGAGACATGGACCTATCAAGAAAAGGATAAGAGTAAAATTAACGCGATTGACATTAGATTCTTGCGCATGGTATGCCTGAAAACTCTGATGTACAAAATGAGCAACGAGATAATCTTAAAGAATGTGGTGCGGAAGAGACGCTAGTTGACACATGGGAAAGAAACCGGTTAAGATGGTTCGGGCATGTTGAGAGAATGAAGGATGAACGACTAACGAAACAAGTGTATCAAGGTAAAGTAAATGGCAGCGTGCCCACACACAGACCGCGGAAAGAGTGGTTAGAATGTGTGAATGAGACCCTGGTTAGAAGGGACATAAGCCATAGAAACACGAGAGCTTGCAGGAAAAAATGCATGGACTTTAATGAAGCTAGAGAAGTATGCCAGGACAGAAAAATGTGGCTGAAAATAGTTAATAAGAAAAGTGTCAGTAGATTGAATTACGCCTGAAACAAAAGACCATGGATACTAATGGACCCAAGTAAGGGACCTCACGTGACGACTTTGTGAGGATTTTCACTTGGGGTGATTGCTAGAGAGATTGATCAGCAAACCTGGGTCGGAGCAGTGTCGCGGAATGAACGTGTTATTTAAGTAAATAACACGAGAATTCTAGATCAATCTAAAAATTCTATAACCCCCTTCTCACACTACTACTACTTCTCACACTTCCCCACCGAGTGAGTCACGTCTACCCCGAAAGGAAAACGGCTTAATGGTGCAATAATAATAAAATACATGTTTGCAACTGTTTACCATCATTTCTCATAATTTATCATACATTTATTTTGACGTTTTAATACATGAACATTAAAATTAGATACTCTCTTTATTATTTCTAAATCCTTTTACACTATATCACATATATACACACCTTTTCTTTCCAGATTATTATTCATCAGGGAATTTATTATTTTGTATAATCTATGTAAAAAAATATTTATAAATAGGTCCATTTTTCAATGCGACTATTATTATTGCTATTGATCGTCCAACTTTTTCTTTCAATCAGTGAACTGTTTAAAACGTTTTCGGCTACATAATCACCCAAACTCCAAAAGTAGTCTTGGAATTTTATAAGTTCAGAATCGTTGATTATCGAGAAACATTTAAAAGTTTATGCTTATGATAAAATACGTATAATAAAATTAATTTTTAAATAGACACTTTTTGCTTTTAGAATAGAGGTAGAAACCCACGGATTTTTCTGAAATTTTCAACATATTTTTAACTTTTCAATTACAGCACGGAAGTACTTCATTAAAGTTTTACACAAAGTAATTTTTTTAAAAATGTATTATTATTTAGAACAAAATTTTCTTATAATAATACTACAAAGTTACGGTTTTTTCTTAATTTTCAAACTTTTTTCACCTTTTTTCTTAAAGTGAGGTAATACATTTGGTTTTAAAATATAACATGAAGTTTATTGCAGACCATGAACTGAAAATTTGTAACAGTATCCATTTTCTTATGAACCCCTTCCACCGCCTCATTACTATTCAATAGAGAAAAAAATGTCTTCGATGATACGCATATATTAAAATCAAACAGGCCCAACATTTTTTCAAAATAGTAAACTTACTGATAGGTAATAATCTGACAAGAAAAAGTGATTATATTTGTGATATAGCATAAAGCGGTTTAGAAATACAGAAGAGATTATCTAATTTTAATGATCCTGTACTAAATCGTTTAACTTGCGAAGCACAAATTTCCATGTATTCAGTTATTTGCTAATTCACTGAAAAGAACGATATTTCAAAAAATATAAAGCAGTGATTTTCTATTAATTGGGGGAAAGATCTGTTTTTTTTTAAATGTTTAATTTTTGAAAAGACCGAGTACTTTATGGAAGAGTGTACAGGCGAGTCCTAACGTTGAGAAGCACTTGAATCTGCTAACGATGCAGTCGTAGACGGCGTCGCGTGTTTTCTTACAAAATGGATATTTCCGCCAATTTTCAATGAATCGATCTCAAAATTTCCATAAATCTTCCCCCAATAGTAAGTAATAAATGTCTTACTAAAAGTTGTTTCAACTCTAAACTCTAAACTATTAAAACATTTGCAATTAATTATTATAAAACAATTAGGATTTTTAACTTTTTTCTTTATTTTGTAGGCACCGCTAGGGTATAGGGTATAGGGTTCAACCGTTTGTCAATTTTATTATTAAAAATATACATCGTATAGAAAAACTTTAAATAAGAAGAAGTTCGGCCTTAGGATTATCTACAAGTCTGCATTTTTGAATATTTAATTTGTGAACTTTAAAATTTGGATACCGCAAGACGTTTGGACAATACTTTTACGCGTTTTCGAGCGCTCGTCCCCTTATTTATCCGGGCCCTCAATTGCATGTCTTCTATTTTGTTTCATTTGTTTAATTATCGAAGAAAACTGCTTGAGCAAATAAAAATTGTTTAAATAAATAGAAATTTGAATCAATTTTTAGATATTTCGAAAATAGGCAATACATAATTGTTTAAATAATTACATAATTTTGTTAGAAAAATTTACTACTCTGAACAATGAAAAACAATTACATCTGAATCAGATAATTAGGGATATGAACTTTATGTAAGCGCATAATTGCATAATTTTCCAAAAGTGTTAGGAATGATTAAATATTAATTCATTATCATGTTTTGGGACCATAATATCCAATTTTAAGGCCGCATAATTTCGCATAATCAGAAGCCGAAAGCCGCATAATTAGAGTTTTTCAATTATGCGCATAAGGTCGTCTATTTCGATGCATAAATTGCCATTTTAAGCACATAAATCACTTATTTCGAGTTCAGTTTTAAAATTGTCGGTTTTTCCCAGCTTGAGGTTTAGACTGGTGTAGACGGAGTAAGTGCCGTCCTGTCAATGCTTGAATACTGGCGCTTTAGCCTTTTTTGCGCTTGCCTTTGAGCAGTGCGGTTATTGGTCGCGGTAGGCCAGAGTTACTGACGCAATATGAGTTGTACTCTTGTACATACGCATTTTATCGCTAAACGTTTCTGTTTTCCAAAAGAAAACAAATGCCTGTCGGACGGCAACTATTGTAATCGTTAGAGGTTAAGTTTCATTTGAAAAGTGGCATGCAGTGCAATTATTTATTATTACAACAATAACGGGCCATAAGTCAAAGTCTTTGGCAACTCGTGTTGACGATTATAAACATGAACGAATGTACATCTTCGATAAAACTCGTATGATGTGCAAGTTTTGCAAAACAAGCGTTGACTGGCAACGGAAAATTACTGTTGACAATCACTTTAAATCAGAACAGCATATCAATATGAAAACAGCTGCGCAACAAAATAACTTAAAACGCCAATCCTCTTATTTCCGAAAGCTTGAATGCTGTTAAAAAAGTTAAGGATGAAACTGAGACTTTCATCAGATCAACTGTGAATGCTCTCCTGAAAGCAAATATTCCTCTGACAAAGTTGGATAACCCAAGTTTACGTGATTGGCTGGGTGAATATGAACCTGGTGAGAATTTTGATCAATTTCAAATGAAAAAAGTGTATTTATTGATAAATTTCGATTCACGAGAAGAATTAGATGTTTTAAAAGCTTAGGGAAGTAACCTCACCTCAAATCTGCTAGATACTGTAAAATATCCAATAAATATGTACATCGCATATATTGTAAAAATTCAATTCAATTAATTAATGTAATTTTTTATGATGCCAATATGCAATCTATATTTCCTTGGGACTTTTCACGGAGAATTTTGTCAATTTTTCAGGTGGTAGCAATTTGCCTCATGCTCAATATTTAAGGGACACATATGTTCTGCTGTTAAAAGCAGATTATGATGAATCTCTGAAAAGTAAATTAAAGGGAAAGAAGGTAGTTGTCATCTATGATGAGACCACTAACAAGAATGGAGAGGTCATTTTTCTCACACTTTTCAAAATTCTTCCTAGCAATGAAGATCCAGAGCCTTCATTATTTGTTGCATCTGCATTGCTCTTTACTGTATTAAAAAATTAATCAAATTTTATTTTCGAGTTAGCCCTTATTTACCAAGTTTTGGATTGGAAAATCGAAAAATTCAAATTTTTTGTAATCTAATTAAAATCTATAAATTTGAGTTTCTGAAAAATTAAATTATTGACTCAATTAAATTAAATTAATTAAATTTCGAATAAATTGAATTAAAAATTTAATTTCAAATTTAAGTAAATTGTAAAAAAGTTTTTCAGGCTCTAAATCAGTATGGAGTTCCCCATGAGAGTGTTATGGCTATAGCATCTGACAGCGTACCATATATGAACCTGTGTGTTTGCCTTCTTCGAGATCTTCTTGGGAATCCAAAACTAATCCATATTCAATGTTGGGCAGATAAACTAGATAAGGTCATGAAAATTTTCTCGGACAAACTTTACAGACTGAATGAATGTGTAACGAATACCAAGAAATTGTTCAAAAACACCCGGAAAAGAAAACACAAGTACATGAATTTTTTGAAGAATAAATACTCTTTTACAAAAGCTAAAGTTGCTCAACTTTTTCCTATACCGGTTATGACAAGATGGGGAAGTTGGAGTTCAAACAGCTGAGCAATGAAGAGATCCAAATAATCATAGCTGAGGCTATGTTTGTGGTTGATTATAGTGCTTCCGCATCAGATCTGCTAGTCAAAGTTGAGGGATCTACGCACCCTATGTCACACGTATTGTACTCCAAGGTGAGAAAAATGTGTAAAGTTCACTCTATTGTAAAGAATGCAAAAGATGTCAAGAGTGTACTCTTTGCCAAAACTAAAGCTAGTCTGATGCTGTATCTGATGAACAGCAGAAACGATTAGTAAAAAGAATCCAGTCAGTGGCAACTGCATGTGATAAACTTCTAAAAGGCTTCATGAATGAAGATACTGCCAAAGACTTTTTCGAATCAGCTAGATCTCTATTAGACCCCTGAAAAATGATGGCCTGCTCTTCTGAAAGTGTCTCTAAATCCAAAAAGGAGCTATTCCTTTTAAACTCTATCCTGTTTTCAAACTTCTCTGTTCTACATTCTTTTACGGTAGATATTGTAAAAGAGAACACCAAGACTGCGAAACCGAAGTAAACAAGGAATGTTGAGGAAGTTGAAGTTGACCTTGTGGTTAACGCCTTGTTGTCAATGAAAGTTATCATCCTGACTTAGTGATGCATTGTATGCAAGTATTACATGTTCAGGTCTCTAATGTTGACTCTAAGAGGGGCTTCAGTGCGTATAGTGGCATCCATACTGCAAAGCGAAATAGACTTTCTCCTGAAAATGTTGAAATTGCGTTGTGTATGTACTTTGGAAGTGATATGGAATCGTCCAATCAATAATATGGATTATTTTAAAGATATTGTTGATGAGGGTTCTGTTTTCGATGGTCCCATTCGTATTCAAGTATTATTGATTTATGTCTCAGATCCCTGATGATTGATCTCGAAAAAAATTAACACTAATAAGATGAGATGAACCTTGTGTTGTGTAATGTGATTTTTAGTTGAACCGTAAGATCTTTACTATTTGAGATATGTAAAGAGAAGTTGCTTTGTTTTTAAGAGTAAATAATTTCAATAAAATATTTGCTTATTCTTTTCCTGTTGTTTAAAATGTATTCTGCCAACCTGTAATGCATATTAATGCATAGACCTGTATTTTTGAACGCATAATGCGTGCATACTTTCAGAATTTTCACCGCATAATCATCACACAAAAGACTCGAATTTTGGCGCATAATTCGTGATTCTGGAATGCATAAAGTTCACATCCCTACACCTTACCCATGGCCATTCCTTTAGTTCCGTCCCTCTATATTTCCATACTTCATTTGGAATCTCATCTATACCAGGTGCATTTCCATCTTTCATTATTCCTAATACCTTTACTATTTCTGCCCTTGTTATGTCCTCTTCGTCATTTCTTTCTGTACCATATTTTCCTCCCTTTCTAACTTTTCTCTGCTCATCGTAGCAAATCCAAAAAATATTTTTTCCATTCTACCGTTTCAGTATGTCCTTCCCCGCCTCTTTTCCAAACCTTTTAGTCTCTTGATCCTTCTTTTGCTCACACAATTTAGTATACTCTTTCTTTTTTCTCCTGTATTCTTCCCCATTACTTTTTTCTGGACTCCATTCTCCTAATTCCTTTTTGACCTCTTTCTGTTTCTCTTTACAATACTTTTCCTATCCACTTCCATTCCCTCTTTTACTAACTTTATTTTTGTTTGTGGAGTCGAATCCTCTTTTTACTTCTCTTATTATTTTTTCCATCTCTTACACATTTCCCTCTCCCATTTTGATATTTCTGACCTTTTCTCTAAACTGTTTTTTTCCTTGCCTTGACCAATCCCCGTTTCCTGCACTGTTTACCTTTGCACCGTTTTTATTCATATTGTTATTACTTTTTCTCCCTCTAATGTTACTATTAAGGGAAAGTGATGCGAATCAATACAATTCCTGATTCTAGTTTCTAGGCCTCACTTACCTCACCATCCACTGTCACATAATGAATTACCGTTCCCCTTTCTCACCCTAGGCGTATATTCTTCCTCATCTCTATATTTCACTTTAAGATAAACCATCCCCAGTCCACCAAGCTTTTTATCAACATCGTTCTCACCCATTCAGTATCTTATCATTAAAATCATCACCTATTATTAGCCTAATCTATTTACAAATCTGTCTTAATCCTCAAAAATATCTTTATCCCCTTTTCAATCTCTTAATCCCTCAATTAATCTCTCACATCGAAACACTTCTACACACTTCCACAATCCATTCAGCTTAAATTTCACTACACATATCAGAGAAACTCAGCATCAACCATTCCCACTACTTTACACTTTCATGCCGGAAACTGAAGTCAATTATCCTAAGTGTCCCCCAAAAATTTTTCGTCTTGTTATCTGAAGTTGCTATTTTATATGAAAATTCAAAAATAAATAATCAAACTATTCCAAATATCAATACACATAATACTTTTTGTGAAATGTCATGTCCATAATAATTTATTCTTCTATGAAATGACAGGATATTTTAAAGTCCTGAGTATAGAATCATGTATATTGTTAAAATATTTGTAATTTATGAGGAAAAAACTTATTTTTTCGATTTATTTCAGACTGGAAATAGTGGGTAAAATAGAGTGCATGTCTCGGGACAGACGAAGTGAAGTTTACGCAAAATAAAAACAGCAAAGTGAGATCAGACCGGACCAGTTATCGAAATTGCTGATCAGCAGTGAGGCAAAGTGCATTCGTGAGTGTTATCTCAAAAGGCGATGTAGTGAAAAGCTTGGAAAGTGTTTGGAAGCATTCAGGCATTCAGTGTGTGGTAGAGGTTAGGAAGCAAATTGTCTGGGAAAAAAAGCAAGTTCCGAGGACACCAGCAGTGGTCAGCAGTGTGCAGTCGGTATATCACAAAATGGACGTTTTACCGAGGGAAAGTTTTGAATCGCAAATGTCAGAACCACAAAACGTTACACCAGGCGTAACAGCGTCCAACATAAGCAACGGTGATGCAAAGCAGTGGGAAAAAGAAAATGAAAATGCAGGACCCGCCCAAGAGGAAAAAGATCCGGATCAAGGGGATAAAAAGAGGTCAAGGGGCTGACCGAAAAAAGAGTTATTAAGCAAGATGGGAAACAAGCAAAGTGCAAAGATTATGGAGAAGCTCTTAAAAAAGCCATAAAAGATGGGTCTACCGACGGAAGTGAGAATTACACAAAACAAGGAGGGCAGTGAATGAAACGAAACGGGAGGAGAAGAAATTGTGATGGAGAGCGGTGAGAAAAAGAGGACGGAAGAAAGAGTGAGTGAAGATGAGGAGTAGTATTTAGGAACCATGATAAAAAGGAAAATGCCAAGCTGATGGGAAAAAAAGACGAAACCGGAACTGGAGGATACAAAGAAGAGACTTGAGAATTTGGAGGACAAGAGAAGAGTGGGTCTCGAACTTATACAGGCGGAACAAGAAACCCAAATCGCAGAACAGGAATTGAGGGAATTGGATGAAGTTTCAGAAAGGCTAACAAGGAGAGTGGAGAGTGCGGAGGGTAGGCAGATGGAATGGGATAACGAGAAGTCAGTAGTGAGTGATGAAAGAAAAAAGAGTGAGGAGGAAAACACGAGATATATCCGCACAAATGGAGCATGAGAAGAGGAATAATCAGGGATAGCAGGGAGGGGATATTTCAAATAGATAAAGACAAACTGGGTTTGTCTTTATCTATTTGAACGAAAGAACTGGGTCATTGTTAGAGGCTTCAGGTCTCGAGGAAAACTCCTGGACAAAGAGATCAGCAGCACCATCGAAGATATCACAGGAGTAAGAACACTGATACAGAAAATGAAGGGCATTGCAGGAGAAACTTTAATAAAACTTAAGACGTGGGTTAACAAGGGGATCCTTATGGCTAATAAGCATAAATTGAGGGGAACCAGGATCAAGGTAGAAGATGATTTTACAGAAAGGGAAAAGCAGATTTAGGATTGGATCAACAGTCAGATCAGAGAGGTCAGGTATAGGTAGCTAGAAACCAGGGCAAGATACATGCGATGGAGAATAGAAAATAACGAATTTATGTTGAATGAAGAAAAGAAGGACATAGAAACTTTGATTTTTCGAGGTAGAGGAAGTAGTCATTAGAGGAGTTACGTGGAACATTGCAGGAGGAAGGAAGATGAAAGGTGTTTAGAATTTTTTTCGAGAAATCCGGCATAATAATAATTTTGGAGACATGGATAGAGGCAGGCAGATAAAAAGACTTCATCGAAGGACTGAGCAGAGACTACGTGTGGAAGACTAAGGTGGTGGTAAGAATAAAAAAGAAAGGTAGGGAAAGGGGGGGAGGCATTGGTTGGTATAAGAAAGAGTATGAGTGAGAAAATTGAAATAAACGAATTGGCATATGGCTTGAATATAAGTGGAAATTTTGCAGGGAGTAGAAGGATAAGAAATAATATTGTTATTGTATACAACAACGAAGGATGCGGGAAAATGTGTAAAGAATTAAAAAAAGTAGTAGGAGATTTGCAAGCAAAAGGGGAAAAAGTAATTATAATAGGAGATTGGAATGCAAGAGGATGGTACGGTAAATAGTGAGGGTAAAAAGCTTTTGATAAAAAAAGGGAAATGGACGCACGTTGGAGATGACGCATGTTCGGTTATAGACTATATAACAGAAGCGGAAAAAGAAGGAGAAGGAGATGTCAAAGACATAGAGATATAGATATATAGATATATAGACATAGTCCGATCATCTACCAATGACGCTTCAAAAGAGTGGGGATTTAATGGGACCTTGTAAGGGAGAGAGTAAAGGGAAAAAAAGGAAGGAGGACACGGAATAAGTTGAAAAATTAATATGGGATGATGAAAAGGCGGAAGAGTTTAAAGAACAAATTATAAGATCATGGTATGAGAGAAAAGAGTCTGAGGGGGGGGGGGGGAGTAGATGGGATAGGTTCAAGGAAAACATTAATAAAGCATCTGAGATGGTAGGAATGACGAAAAAATACGGAGTTGGGAACAATAATCCAGGTAGGGGGAACAATGAGAGTAATAGGACCGAAGATGAGATAGGGGAGTTAAGAAACGGGTTTGGGAGATGTTGAAGACATTTTTAAAGGGGAAAAGGACTAAAGAAAGAGAGGGATGGCGGGAAGAACGTAAGAATCTAAAGAAGCTCATTAACAAGAAAAGAACAAGAAGAAAATGAAAATAAATGGGCAAAAATAAAAGACAGCAGGAGGAAAATAGGAAAATATGGAAGGAGAAATGGAAAAACATTTTCAGGAACTACTAGGAACGGGCGAGGAAGAGATCGATGAGGCGAACAATAAACCCCAAATGGGAAGGGGACGGGAGTTAACAAGAACCAAGGAGAGAGAGAGAGAGAGAGAGAGAGAGAGAGAGAATGGACTTGGATAAGGATGAAGAGGAATTAAACGAGTATATCTCCAGGGAGGAATTAGAGAAAGTAATAAGAAATTTCAAAAAGGGGAATAGCAGCAGGGGAAGGCGGTGTTACGGCGGAGTTTATGAAAAAATTACTGGCTGTTTGTTTAATAGAGATGTACAAAATACTGAATGGGGTTTGGAAGGAAGGAAAAGTTGGAAAGGGGTGGGAGAAAGCGAGAATATACGACATACATAAGTTAGGGGAAGAAGAGGATACAGGAAATTACAGAGGAGTCTCTCTATTAGACATAGGATATGAAATATTAGCGACCTTCATGGGTAGAAGATTGAGGGTTTGGCTAGAAAAGAAGGGATTAATAAGAGAAAGCCAAGCGGGATTTAGGGAGAGATGATCAACTAGAGATCACGTATTCGTTCTGAATTCTCTTATCAATAATAAACTAAAGCGAGAAGGAAGAAAGCTTTATGGGATTTTCGTTGACTTCCAGAAAGCTTTCGATACAGTAGACAGCAATATTCTCATCGGAAAACTGAAGAAAATAGGGATTAGAGGCTGAATGGTAACTGGGCAGGGAATAACAGATAGCTTCTCTGAAACAAGAGGGGTTAGGCAGGGGTGTCCTCTCAGTCCAACTCTATTCAAAATTTTTGTGAATGACATCGAAGAGGATTGGGAAAGAAGAAATATAGGAGGGACAGTGATGGGAAATTAGGAAATTTTTGGTTTAAAATTTGCGGATGATTTGGCATTAGTGGCAGACATAGCAGAAGGTTTAGCAAAAATGATTAGAAGGTTGGCAAGTACGTAAAAAGAAAAAAGCTGGAGATAAATGTAAAAGAAAACTAAAATAATGATTTTTAGGAAGGGGGGAGGAAAAAAGGGAGAACATTGGACAATTAAGGGAAAAGAGGTAGAAGTTGTCGATAACTGGTAGATTCTGGTTCTTAACTCGGGGGGCTTATAAAACTCACATAAGAAAAATGGCTGGAAAAGCCCAGAAAGCTTGGGGGCTTTTTTTTAGAGGAAAATGGTAAATACTGGACACTATATGAAGTAGAAATTTGGGAATGGGAAAGAAGGGAGGAAATGGAGAAAATGCAGGGAAGGTTAGTCAAGATGGTAATGGAGTAGATAGAACATCTCCTGGATAAATTTGGAGGATGGAGTCAGGCAGGTTAAGCCTAGAGATAGATGCAAGAATGAGGGCTTCGAGATATATGGTAGAAATTTTAGGCATGCGAGAGGAGAGATAGCCAAAAATATGTTTAAAGAAAGAAATGAGGGGAACAAAGAAATGAGGGCTTCGAGATATATGGTAGAAATTTTAGGCATGTGAGAGGAGAGATGGCCAAAAATATGTTTAAAGGAAGAAATGAGGGGAACAAAGAATGGGAATCCGTCGGATAAGTCCAGAAGAAAAGGAGTAGGAAAGGCAGGGAATAAGGGATGCAAGGATACTACGTGTAGAATTTGTGGAGAACCAGAAGAGAACATGATGCACATATGGGTGTGTCAAGGGCTAGATGGAAAAATGGATTGAAGGTGTTGATAGATGAAAGGACGGGAAGATAGATAGGGATTTAGAAGAATTGGTCATTAATGCATTTAGGGAAAAATCCAACCCTGTCCGTTGCCGATACGCCAGAGGATTTGAAAAGAATGCTAGAGAAATGTCAGAGGGGGAGGTCAGAGAGAGCGCGACAGAGTGAACGAGAGGAAGAATGAGTTGGAAATTGGACAATAGAGATTAAATGTTAATATTTTTCATTTAAAATTTAAATAAGAAATTATGTAAATTGTTGGGCATTGTGATTGAAGCGGACACAGAAAAATTGCAAAAGCTTGTAGAAGTATACAATGGAGACAATAAATCAATATCAATAGTCGGTAAAATACGGTTTGCCCTTATAAGTTTCAATCTGTAGTTTCCCAGGAGTCAAATTAAGAATATTTTATATCCCGAACTTCTTTCTATAGTTAAAATACTAATTGTTTTCAATATTTTTAATTTTTCTGTGTATATTTTTAAAGTATTGTTAAAATTATTATTAATTTTTATGGCCGCATGTCGCATCGTCCGGTCTCTAGGTTGGAACTATTCCTCTTTAAAATGCATACCCATCATAAATACATTCCCTGACTTTTATAGTTTCATACTCTTTAATTAAGGACATTTGGCTTGATTAAAAAAACTGTATTTTGCCGGTTTGAAAAGCTATTTTATTGTAAAAATATCGTTTTCTTAAATGGTGAACTTTTGACAATCACCCTCAATATCTTAAATCGTATGATTTCTGCTCGAAGATAGTAGTATGTAAAATGGGTTTCGTCGAAACATGCCAAGTTTTTTAGGAATTAAAGAGGAAAACTGCGAAATAAAACCTTACTTACCATTCTTATTTTTAACCCACCTTTACCCTCCTTTTTAAATAAATGTCACTATTTGAAACAGTTATTTATTCATAAAAAGTTAAAGATAATGCTATTTTCTGATTGAAATATAACTGTTAGTCATTATTTGAAATAGCAAGTTAAAAAATATAACTATTTAAACAATTGATTATTGATTATTTACAAAATTTCTCATTTCTTATTTTTTAAATAAATATTATGTGTTTAATGACTAAATTAATTTGCAGAATTGGTAAATAAACAATAATTTATTGTTTAAATAACGATATAATGTTTTTAAAAATTCTACCCCAAACAAGGACCAACTGTCATATTTCAAACAGAAACTACGATTATTTTTTACATTTTATAGTAATAAAAAATTGTTTAAATAAGTTACATTTATTGAAAAAATTAAACACTGTTCAAAAAGTGATGGAAAAATGTTCAGGGTGGCCATATGTGAAGCAAGTGTCAGGAAAACGAAGTAGCTCTCAGGGAAAATAGAAATTGGTGTTTTTTATAATATTTTGGGAGCACCTCCTAATGTCAATATAAATATGTTTTCAATGTACATTCCTTAAAAATAGAAATAAATTCTTAATTTTTTTATTTGTAGGTATTTATTTATTGTCAGTTTGGGTACATGTTCTTTAGTTAATTAATCAGGTCAGACAACTTAGCTGCGCAACTGACGAGAAACAAAATGTCTTATAATACCAATTTTTTTATATTTTATTACAAAAAAATATTATTATGCTATTTTTTTTCTTTATAATGTGCATTGAATCGATAAAAAAAATCATGTAACCGATCTGTCGGGATAAGGTGGGACTTGAATGGGTTTGACTAAGTTATGGGTCCAAAAATGTACATATTCTACCATCTATCAAATTCAGACCAATTTCGCGAAAGGTTATTTTTTGGAGATGCTAGAATTTTATACCTTAGAGCAGTGGGTCTGTCGTTTTCTGCTAAATTTGGATGAACATTTGACATAATTTTCAGTTTGATACGAGCGGGGACCGATTAGCCATGCTTACCCGTCTACTCTTTTACAGAATTTAAAGAAAATACTACTCAAATGTTTATTCATAAGATACCTTAACAAAAAAAGAATAAATTAAATGTAAAGAATATGTATGGCATAGGTGAAAATGAATCGTCAAAGGTAAATTAAATTCAGTTAAATCGTTAATAAAATGTTACAAGAAATTCAACATATAAACTTGCCTCTAACTTATACATTGTTCTTGTCGGCCAGGATACTAGTTCGTTGAGGTAAAACGTCGTTGCGAGCGATGTTCCTCATGCGTCCTGGCTTTTGGTATTTTGACTAACGAAGAATGTTATATAATAGTTTATATCCGTATCCATGGTAGCAGAGTAAAAAAATTGAAGCCAATTAAAAAGATAATTAATCGATAAAAGTTGAAAACATTCGATGAAAAGGCATTTATTGACAATGCTCATTTTTGTGAGCATAACGATTGCCTTTTATTTTAATGACTATTTTTGTTGATTTATAATTAAATAATGAGTTAATTATTATTGTAGTAAAATTTTATTTTTTCAAGTGTGATATTCTTGTGTCATTAATGAACTATTAAAAGGTGTAACATTATTGCTCCAGCTTGTAATTTCAACAAATTTAATCGATTTGTTTTCGAGTTTGTTATTTTGATTTGCAATATTGAGCAATTGTATAATAATTTAACTAATTTTAAACAAATTTAAACATGTTTCATACTTATAATATTTATTGCAAAGACATACTAATCGGAAAACTCTACATGACCATACAGTAGTCAATTTATCACACGAATCTCTTTAACGATTGCTTTCATATATTGACACTAGATACTCATGAGACATCGGCAAAAAGATTTAAGAAAAAAATCCTGGTAGTGCAAGGACTTTCTTTAAAAGGTTTATCCAAGCACACTATGACGTGCGTAAGAAAAACTTCTGTTTAGCAAGCGAAAATTGAAAAACTCCCCACCAAACCATTATTGCAGTGTGTTAAAATTTCGTTTGGCTGAGGCCTTCCCAAGGTACCACCTGATACATGGCGGCTTATCTAACCACCATGAAGGTCGTCTCGAAAGCGCGTTTTTTCATGTGATGACCAATAGGCCTAATCTGCGAAAAATTCTTCAACTGAACCATGCAGGCTTCTCCAATTGTATTAAATTAAACAATAGTTAGTTTTGGACACTGCCATTCTACCTATCCTTCGTATATCGCGCTTTACATTAGACATTGCGGTTCGATATCCTGCATGTTTACATTGCTATACAACCGATTAATAAAATTTGTCGAAAGATTCACCGTAGAGTATATATAGTTAATGCGATCTGCACCACAATACCCTTACCAACAATTCGTTATTACATGTGTATTTCTTGAAGAATAGCATGCACCGTATTAGCATTCAGATTGCTTACTACGTTAAAAGAAAAAACACTTTCGACTCCCTTTCAATGCCTCCCACCATCCAACCGCGTTTTTATCTTTCTCCCTCGGTTCAACCTAAACTTCTTGCTCGACTTAAGTTCTTTGGAGGATTAAATTCTCTGATGTTATGGCCTTCAGTGGTAAATCTAGACCTGGATATGATTGTACACACGGCCTCCAAATCATCCACCCACTGTCCAATCAGGCCAATCCTGTCATCGCAATAGGCACATTTGAACAGAATCAGCGTTCCTCTATGCCTTTCGACTGCTCTTTCGCATCGAAAGGTTATATAACTGTTAATTTCAAAAGTTTGCTACCGAGTTAGGCATATTTCTAATATACAGAGAACAACATCGACTCAACTAGCCATAAAGAGCTTCCGAGAGAGTTTCAGATGTTTGAATTTAATTTCTCTGGGCTAGCGACAGCTTAATTCTATATTAGGACTGTGAAAATTGATTCGAACTATGTTCAGTTTGAATCGAAAGAAAACCGATTTGAACTGTGCAGTTCGAAAATCTTTCGAATCGAATTTCGGCGCCCTTAATTCGAATCGAAAGAAAACCAATTCATGTTCGGCAATTCGTAAGTCTTTTAAATTGACTTTCGACGCGTTCAGTTCGAATCGAAAGAAAACCGATTTGAACTAGGCACTTTGAAAGTCTTCCGAATCAACTGTCGACGCTCTCAGTTCTAACCGAATTCTTATGTTCGGGGTGAAATTGTAGTTACGATAAGTGGACTGGTTGCGATGGCAGCAAAAGATGTAACTACAAAAAAATGAGACAAATTGAACTAATAGTACAATCGTATTTCTGTAAGGTGGTATAACTAAATACATGTTTCAAAGGCATCGTATGCTATATGTAAAATGAATTAATAAATATACGGTTAGTAAGTACTATTGGTTATTTTGGAAGTAAATTATTTAAAATTAATAGGTTATTTTAATTTTATTTTCAAAACGGAAATTATAATAAAGTTTTTAGTTTAAGGTGTTAAGTTGCATCTGGGGATTGTGAGGGCCAGTTCAAGCCTGTGATCTGATTTTCCTCTTGCCAGTGGTTGCACAAGCGGCTGAGGTGTATTTGGTCGCTGTCTACCTGAAGTATCCATTCTATACATCCTTGCCCAAACCATTTCTCTGTAGACTTTATCAAAGCCGTCTGCTAGATTTTAAGCATCCTTTCGGCTTTCAGGTTGCCAGTGAACATGTGCATTACGCCAAAACCCAGCTTGCAGAAGCAACCCCTTCACCAGGTGCATAACGCTGCGTTGAACGTTGGATACTTTCGTTCGCACATGCCAGTCGCGTTCCAATTTGCTCCGGTTGCCAGAAAAATTTCAAAACCGTGCTTCTCTATCCATAGCTGGAAGATCTCAAACGGCGTTGTAACGTCTGTAGCCTTCTTGACTAAACTTTTTCGGCTCCCCGCAAATTATACGTAGGTTTCGCGTACACATGCGTCCTATCCCTGTGTGACAAATTTTCAACGTTTCTTACCTGTTTATAGCACTTTACCCACTTCCTTATAAAGTCCTTTGGCTCTCTAATAGCACACAGCCATTCTGAAAGTAATTTTGTGTGCTTTTGAATGTGTGCACAGAAAAACGGCTTCGAACCGACTAACGTAGGCTACACTCATTGCACAGTACGTCACTCTTGCCTCAAAACAAATGATACAAGACCAAAACTTACAGCTCATGTCTCAAAGCAGTGATTTGAGGGAATGAAAACGTATTGTATATGATCCCTTTTATATTTCACTGCATTCCAGCGTCAGCGTCTTTGGTCCGTGAACGTTTGGTGTGGAGTTAGTGGAGAACAACTTATCGGTCTGTATTTGACTGATGGTACTTTAAACGGTGATAAATACAGTAACTTTTTGGAAAATGAAATTCCAAAATTTCTTGAAGACCGAAGCTTGGAAGTGCAACAGAACATGTGTCATCAACGTGCCGGTTGTCCAGCGCATTATTCGACAATCGCGCGTGAAATACTGAATCACGAATTTAACGATCACTGGATCGGCAGAGGAGGTCTGGTAAATTGGCTGTCAGCTCGTCAGACTTTTTGTCGCCGGGTTTCTCTTTTTGGGGTTATTACAGAATCTAGCTTATCAAGAAGTTCCAAGAACATTGGAGAACATTAAACAGCAAATCAGGACTACTTGTAACCAAATAGCGCCAGATGCATTTCGCAGTGTGTCAACTTTCGGAGCGTGGATTAACAAGAGTATCGAAGTGGGACTACACCATTTTGAGTACTTAATTTAAAATGTTAATCGGAAATAAGCACCTCGATTGTGAGAGGCAAGGGGACTCACCAAAAAAAAGCATCCCAGAGGAACCATACAACTACAACGTCCACGTCGTTGTTCCTGGGTAGCGCTTAAAGTAGTTAATTAATTGACTGTTTGCATATTTCGAGTCAAAATGAGAAGCTTGCATTAAAAAAAAGAGTGAAAAAATTCTTGAATAAAATGCGAAAATACGTGGAATCAATCAGTAGAATCAATCATAACTTAAAACTGCTATGTATATACATAGCTATACATGCATAATAATTGTATATATATGCAGGTACATTATTAATATTGCTTCGTTACTGTTCTAGATGCCAGAAAACTCAAGTTATTTGTACAAAAAATATTTAACCCTCTGCACGGAATACTGGTCTGTAGGACCGGTATTTTTCTGGTCTTTAGATGGATAAATTGAAGATGTTCCTTGCATAGGATTCAAAAAACCTTATTATCCCTACTTCTTCCTTTTTATTATTTAAAAATATAATTTTTCTAAGGAATAATGATTCACAAAAATAAATTATTGTTGAAATATAACTTTAGTATCATTGTGGTCAGTACTATGATCAGCCGCTTACTTGCATTTAGCGTTTTATCTTTTACCGCTGATATACTTAAACAGCGGTCGCGAGCGATAGAGGTGGCAACAGTAACCTCTGGATGTTTTCGTAGAGCTACTATCTGACTGTCCTTATGATTATTAATTAAGGTTTATTATTATCATTCTTTAAATTATACTTGGCTGAAGCCGGTTTTTCACCATAGCCACGGACTAAGTCAAGTGGCTGATGAGATGAGGATGTTATAAGTTAATTTAATACGATGTTTGAAATCTTTTGCGATGATGTTGTAGGCACAAAATTACGAGCATGGTCTTTACTTCATGCCTTAACTTGCTATACTTATGGATTTTGGTTGTATAGGTTGACTGCAAATTTCGGTTAAGTGGACAAGCAATATCGATGATGTAGAATCTTCCTTTTTTTGCATCACGATGTCAGGTCGATTGGCTTGGATTTAGTGATCCGTTTGAATTGTAACATCCCAATATAAGATGTAATCTTTGCATTCTAAAACAGGCATCGGAATGTATCTATAGAAAGGCATGCATTCTTTTAAGAATCGTAGGGTTAGGGCCAGTTGTTGATGTATAATGCCCGCTACATCGTTATGTCTGTGCGTATATTCTCTCTGAGCCATTGCGCTACAGCCATCAATAATGTGCTCGATTGATTCGTTGGCATCTCCACATAATCGGCACCGGTCAATTACGTCTTGATGTGACACGTGTTTGCGATAATTTCTGGTGCTGACAACCTGCCCTGTATCTCAATGACGAATCCTTCCATCTCTGGGTACAGAACACCCTTTCTCAGCCAAATATTAAATGCCTCACTATCCACTTCATGTTGATCTAACGTTTTGGGGTGCTCGCCGTGGATAGCTTTCTGTCTTCATTGTAATTCTAATTTCTCCACAGTTTCTGCCTTGATATTCAACACCTCATCTGAGGACAAATTCAAGGGCGTTTAGTCAAGATCCGCTTTGCAGATGGCGCTGTAAAGCGTAACCTCTTGTGTGCTGTTAAAATAGTCTAGCAGCTTTATAACTTGTGACTCACACATTTTTTTGACATCTACAACACCCCTACCTGCTATATGTCGTGGTAGTACTAACCTTTCAATCGCTGAACTGAGCACTAGTCCCCTCGAAATGGAACGCTACCCAAGGAGATCGCTGGCTTACTTTTCTAGTCTCTCAAAATCGACCAATAACCCCAACGCTAGGGTCGACATAGAGCTTTTTAATCCTTGGTAGGTATCCAGCCTCTTCTGAGGAGATCTACAGTTAAGGTGGATTGGGAACTATCAAAGGCCCGGTAGCACTACATTGAAAATTTTCCAATGGTACCGGCTCATTGATTGAACCCTAGTCCTACTGTACGGTTGTCTGACGCGTGTTTTTTATCTAAATAAGACGTTTGGTTTTCAATACAGCTCCGATCCAGGTCGCTGATTCATCACTATAGTAAGCACCCCAGGCTAAGAACTTTACAAAGTCACCATATGAAGCTCTCGACGTGCGCCCATCAGTATCCAAGATCATTCGTTTCAGGCGTCTCTCATTCCAATGTAACTCTTTATCACGCATTTCTTATAAACTATTTGTCAACACACTTTCTTTTTGTAGCGTACCTCTTTAGCTTCCATTACCTTCATACATTTTCTCATGTAAGCTCGTGTGTTTCTGTGCATTTTTATATATTCGATTTAGGGCCTCATTCACACATTCCTACCATTCTTTCCTTGGTCTGCCTCCGGGGACGCTACCATTTACTTTACTTAAATATGCTTGTTTCGTCAGACATGCCCAAACCATCTCAACAAATTTCTTTAATTCTTGTCAAGCAGTTTTACCCCATATTATTAACGCTTTACCTTATATTTTTCGCAGGAATTGTGTACGAACTGGGTTAACTTTACTTTTATCCTCTTCTTGGTTGGTCTAGGTCTCGATACCGTAACATCACGGTGGTTGCAAGTACAGCATCATATATTGCAATTTATTTTTCTTTGTTATATTTTTACTACTGGTGATGGGTCCTACCCTGTTGATAACGTTTCTACTAGATGTGTGCATTGAGTCGGATCGAATGTGATATTTTCGATCCGATCTGCGTTCATTTTCGGATCGGTTAATTCGATTCGA
>JAAAKG020022880.1:0-18236 GCA_010014905.2 Druon quercuslanigerum | reverse complement strand
ATTTGAAGTAGAAATTTTATTATTTTTAAGATTTTAACAATTTTGTAGTACAAAAACAATCACTTTATTGTAATAATTTTTATTCTTTCTTTTATCAGAAGCATGTCTTGTTAAAAGTTGTTTCTTATACTTGGTAGAGACGAGCTTTTTTATCATCAGAAGACGTCACAAAATTAAATAAATAGAATGCAAAATACATCAGCTGTATTTTCTATACAATGTCCTACTCTCACAGGTCTATTTCAATTGAAATTATACACTTGAAGTAAATATAACTTTTCTGTCGGACCAATAACTCATTTATCTACTTCTGATTTTATGAAAATTAATTATTTTTAGGATTTTAACAATGTTAAAGTAAAAAAACAGTCAGTTCACCCTAATAATTTTTATTTTTTTATTTGTCAGAAACATGTCTTGCTGAGAGTTCTTTTTTCTACTTGAAAGAGACGACACTCTTTATCATTACAGGACTTATTAAGTTAAATAAATATGCCTCAAAATAAATTGACTGTATTTTCTATAAGAGGTCGTACTCACACAGGCCTGTTTTACCTAAAATTATACACTAGCGGAAAACTAACTTGGCTGTCTGCCCAGTAACTTACTTTTCTATTTGTTATTACAAAAATTTAAAGTAAAAATTTTATTATTTTTAAGATTTAAACTTATATTTAAATTTATATTTTTTTACTTATCAGAAGCATGTATTTCTAAGAGTTGGTTTATCTACTTGGACTAAACGAGTTTTTTGTTTCATTAGAAGCGTTTATAAACTTAAATAAATATAATTCAAAATACATAAGTTGCATTTTCTATCCAATTTTGCACTCTATTTTGTGGTAAAAAAATAATCAGTTTATTTTAATCATTTGTATTCTTTTATTTATCAGAAGCATGTCTTGCTAAGAGTTGTTTGCCGTCAACTTGTCTATTTGATCAATAACTAATTTCTCTACTTGTGTTTACAAAAATTTTAAAAAGAAATTTTTTTAAAGATTTTAATAATTTCTTAATACAAAAACAATCACTTTCTTCAAATAATTTTTATTCTTTCACTTATCAGAAGCATGTCTTCCTAAAAGTTGTTTTTTCTACTTGGACGTGATGAGATTTGTTATCATCAGAAGACTTTACAAAATTAAATAGATATCATTCAAAATACATCTGCTATATTTTTAATATAATCTCGTACTCTCACAAGTGTATTTCACTTAAAATTATACCCTAAAAGAAAATCTTAATTGTATGTCTGACCAATAACTTGCTTATCTACTTTTGATTTTATGAAAATTAATTATTTTTAAGATTTTAACAAAGTTAAAGTAGAAAAACAGTCAGTTAATTCTAATAATTTTTATCGTTTTTTTGTCAGAAATATGTCTTGCTGAGAGTTATTTTTTCTACTTGGAAGAAATGACGATCTTTATAATTGCAAGACTTCATAAAGTAAAATAAATATCCTTCAAAAGAAATCAGCTTTATTTACTATAAAAGGTGGTACTTCTAACAGGTCTGTTTTACATGAAATTAGACACTCGAGCAAAACTGACTTGGATGTCTACCCAAAAAGGTATTCCTCTACTGTGGATTACAAAAATTTGAAGTAGAAATTTTATTACTTTTAAGATTTCAACAATTGTTTAGTACAAAAAAAAATAAGTTTATTTATTTATAAGAAGTTCTTTTATTTATAAGAAGCATATCTTGCTTAGAGTTGTTTTTTACTAGGACTAAACGAGGTTTTTTATCATTGGAGGACTTTATAAACTTGAGTAAATATATACTATTTTGTACTCAATTTTGTTGTATAAAAACAATCGGTTTATTCTAATAATTCTTATTCTTTTATTTATTAGAAGCATGTCTTGCTAAGACTACTTTTTTTACTTGAATTAGACAAGAGCTCTTTACCATTAGAAGACCTTTGTATAATTAAATTTAAATCATTTGAAATAAAATAAAAATAAAAATAAAGTAAAAAACAGGTCTATTTCACTTGAAATTATACACTGGAAGAAAATCTAACCTCTCTGTCTAATGAATAACGAATTTTTCGAGTAGGCATTACATGAAGTTTAAAATAGATATTTAATTATATTTAGATTTTCACTATTTCGAAGTTGAAAAAAGTTAGTCCGTATTGTACTTTAAATTTTTTCCTTGAGCAGAAACTTGTCTTGCTAAGATTCATTAATTTAGAATATACTTATTTAATCAAATACAAATCATTTGACATATATCAGTAGCAGTTTTAATACAATTTCATACCCTCAAAGTTATGTTTTAGTTAAAATTATACACCAGAAGAAAATCTTAAACATCTGAAAGTAAAAAGAAACAGTCAATTCGTATTATCATTTTTATTTTTTATTTATGAGAAACATTCCTTGCTAAGAGTTTTTTTTCTACTTGAACAAGGCGAGGTTTTTTATCATTAGAAGACTTCATAGACTTGAATAACTATCTTTTAAAATACATCAGTTGCATTTGCTATACAATTTCGTACGCACAAAGGCCTTTTTACTTGAAACTATACACCCGAAGAAAAAATATAACTGGTCTACCTGATCAACAACTATTATCTGTACTTGTGATAACAAAAATTTAAAGTAGACATTTTATTATTTTTAAGATTTAAAATTTTTTTAGTACAAACACCATCAGTTTATTCTAATAATTTTTATTATTTTATTTATCAGAATCATGTCTTGCTAAGAGTTGTTTTTTCTACTTGTATGAGGGGAGAGTTCATCATCAGAAATTATGCACCTGAAAAAAATTTTTAATTTATATTTGACCAATGACTTATTATTTTTAAATACATCAGTGTCATTTTCAACACAATTTAGTACCCTTATACATATATTTCACTTGAAATTATACACCAAAAGAAAACATATTTTGAAATAGAAAAACAGTCAGTGCGTATTATAATATATATTTTTTTATTTATCAGAATATATGTATCAGAATTATATGTAAATTATATCTAATATAATTATTGATTCCAATCCGAAAAATTATTGGGAAGACTATTTTGAGTTCCAGGAATATAAACAAAATTAAAACCTAAGATAATACAAAAATTCTACAAACAAGATTTTTTGCAATGCAATTTTCCGTGCGGGGGTAATCAATTTACTTATTTATCAATTGCAAATAATTTCTAATTTTTAAGGATTTAAATATAATACTTTTTCTCTTCTTAAATCTTTATGAAATGTTTTGGAAGCGAATGTTATTTTGGATGTATCAGAGTACGGAAGGGTGTCTCGACATGCGGTTCGGCGTACATAAATCACCTCAGTGTGGTGGGCGATGTCCTAGAAAAAAGCCCTGGTAGGCTTCATAGTTGAATCCAAACTCAATTTGTTTAATTCTCAGCATTTGAATTTTAGATTTGTTCGTGGTCATTTTTTCCAAGTACATTTGTGTCACTGCAAAGTTTTATAAGTTCCTAAAAAAATTCTTCGTCTATTCACATAGGTCTTAAGAATTTTTTCCGAGACAGGGTTGAATTATATAACAATTATATATTAGAAAATAATTGATTTCAGGGACGTAGTATAATTGAAAATTAAATTATTAAAATGTATAAATTAAAAAATATTTAAATAATTAAAATTATGCAGGCGAGAAATTTTGTAAATTTTGGAAAGGGAAGGGGTTACGTCAAAAAGTACTGTTCGTAATAGGAATGTGTTTAATTTTTCTCTTGAATGCCAACTAAATTATTAGAACCAAACAAGAAAATGTAACTACTTTTGGTTAAAAGTTTATGCCTCTTGATTGAAAAGTTTACTATTATGTTTATGGTTCAAAACTAGACTATTTTAAATAAAAATTTTATTGTTAGGTGAAAAATTTAATTATTTTGTGAAATATGCAACTATATTTTTTATAAAACATTTTTTTGGTAAAAAATTCAACTTTCAATTGAAAATTTATCTCTTTTGAAACATCCTTCTGTTTTGGTTTGAAAATTATTTTTTTCGAACTGAAACGTTCAATTTTATATTTCTTGTTAAACATATATCTTTCTTAGTTTAAAAATGTACGATTTAGTTAATAATTTATCTCTTTTGTTAAAAATTCAACTATTTGCTGAAAAATCTTATTTATTCATAAAATTCGACTGTTTTTCATGTAAATTGAAACTCAACTTCAAATATTTTTATTTTAAAATTTAACTACCTGGTTGAAAGTCGCTTTTTCATTAAGATTCATTTAAAATTCGACTGTTTAGTTGTTCTTTTTAAAAAATTTAGCTCGGGTAGAAAATTTTTCTGTTTAGTGGAAAATTAGATTGTTTTGTGGCAAATTTATGTATTTTGTTAAAAATTCATTTTTTTTGGGTACAAAATAATGCTTTTTTTATGAAAGTTATGAAGTTGGTTTTGAAATTTTATTTTAAACCCTTCTTAAATCTAAATTTTGTTTTTGAAAAATGTGTCTCTTTTAAAATTATAAATTAGGTTTCAAATTCTTTTAAAAATTCCTAATAATACTTTTTAAACTGATTCAAATTTGTCATATAACTTTTAAAAATAAATTTTTTTAAGTAAAAAATAATTTTAAATTTGACGAAGAATCTTTCAGCAATTGATTTACTCTCTAAAAAATTTTCAAATTGTCAAAATACTTTAAATTTGCTGTTTAAAATCTTTAATAATATAGATTTTGACGTACATCTTTAAAAACGAGCATTACAATATTCCAAATACTTTTTCACCAATTCATAAAATAATTTTAAAAACTTTAAATTAGTTTTCAAAAAAACATTACAAATTTTTCTACAAATCTTAGGAAAATTTTTTTATTCTCTTAAAAATTTCAAAATGCTTAAATAGCTTTTAAAATCTTTATGAGAAATCTTCACAAATCTAAATTTTGTTACAATTTTGTAAGCATAATGAGTATTTTTTTAACATTATTTTTAAAACTAAATTAAAAATTCCCTTATAGTTTTCTTAAATCTTTTTATTTTTTAAATTGTTTTTTTAAATCAACATGAAACTTATAAATATCTTTCAAAGTTACTTAATGTTTTTTACTTAATGTTTTAAAATCTTTCTTAATTTTTTTCTTCAAATTAATTTTTCAACGTCATTTTTTTTCAAATTCTCCCAGGAATACAAAGAAAAAATTGTTTGCACATGAAGTCTTACAAAATTCTTTCAAAAATACTTATTTTTATTTAATATTCATTAATTTCAGCATTCTATTGATTTCAGCAAATTTTTAAAGATAAATGTCATATGATTATTTCTTTTGTAGTTTCAAAATATTAATTATAAGTGTGATAATATATAAAAGGACACTTTCCCATGGAGAAATAAATTCAAGTAACATAAGGGTTGTTAATAGTGTTATCATAATAAAAATATTGATTTATAATGTATTAAAAACACTAAGAATCAATTTTTCGTGTTTAATTTGCTAATAAAAATTTTTTTAATAAAAAAATCTGGTGGAAAAATGAAAATTAAGTAAATTATCGATCGGTTCTTGTATCTTAACGCTCATATGCAGCACTACGCACATTATGAATTGTGATCATTAAAGTGACTTGTTAATTCATTTTTATTTTATTATTACATTTATTGAAATGATACATTTTTTTGGGCAGCTACGAATAAGGATTAATATGTATTAAGAAACATATATTAGAGTAAAAATAAAAAAATGTATACATAATAATATAACAGAATTGAAAATAATACGTGATCAGAAAATATTCGTTAAAGCCAAAGGAGCATTAACGAAAGACAGTTCACAATCATCAAAATTCGTTTGCGAAATGGACTGTGTTAGATCCAGAATAAGCGGCCAGATGTTTTAGGATCCCAATATGCTACTTTTTTGTGTCTTAAATCTTCATGAAATGGTTTGAAAGAGAGTCTTGTTTTGGATGTTTCAGGGTACGGGAGTGTGGCTCCACGTACGGTTTGGGGTAGATTAATCACGATTGTCTACGCCCTAGCTGGCATTCCCTTAATGTTGGTCTACCTCAGTACGGTAGGCGATGTCCTGGCAAGAAGCTTTCGCAAGCTCTATGGTCGAATCTGCCGACCTCGAAGTTGTGCCGGGAAGCAGCAGCCGCACCCGCCACCCCCGCCGGTGGCTGGTATCATGGGAAAAGCATATCGCTACGACAACCACATCGAGACAAAAGGTTCTGCTGGAAACTTTTATGCAACTAGTAAGGAGAGTTCTTGCGACGATCTCGGCACTCGCAGTACCGGAAGTGCGATTTTACTCGATTGTGGAAGCGAGGGTCTTCTTCGTCCTGCGACAAGTTCTACCACAGCCCTCCAGGTAGATTATGTACCTACTGTTTTATATCTTTAGAAAAAAAAGTTGGATACTTTCTTTTGAAGAGGGGAATTTTCCACTGTTTCTTCTTCCTATTTCTTATAAGGGGTTGTAAATATAGGATTACCCTCAAAAGCTACAAACTTTAAAAAGTTTTTTAAAAAGTCCATCAATTACGTAAGGATGGCAGAGATCATAGTTTTTTACTGAAAAGTAGTCTCGATTTTAACTTGTAAAATTTTAACTTGCATTTGCTTCAAATATACTAAAGGGAATTGACTATAACGCAGGACTATTACATCTCAAATTTTATTTTTAAATCAAATTAATAGAAAATTTAGAATATGCATGTTACCGACTAATCTAAATGGTTCAGAATTTACATAAAACCTTAGACCTAGAATAACTTTTAGCACAAAAACGTGTGCCGATTTAATTACATTAGCATTTTTGAGAAGAGAAAATATGTGAGTTGTGAAAACGATTTAAAGCATATAAAAAAGTTGTTTATTTAACAAATCTTATGTTTTTTGGGCTTTTTTAATTTTTAGATTTGGATTTCCATCGACCTAACAAAGATATGATGAGAGCAGGAATTGTTTCTTACATCTTACAAAATACAAATTGAGAAACCATTGGATGAGTTTGAACATGGGAAATATTATTTGCAAACGTCATCCTTTTTCGAAAAAAGGAACTTTTATTAAAAATTTGTCTTACAGATTAAAAATTGTATATAGTAAATTACACTTTCTATACTTTTATCAATTTTTAACTGTTAAAAATCAAAATTATTAATTTTCTTCAAATTAAAAAAGGGAATATTTCCTATAAAAAGATTTTTTTTCTTTTCTGGATGGAAAAGTTTATGTTTCAACTTCCCTATAATCCTCCAATTTTTCTTTAAAAAATCACAAAATTGTTCTAGAGTTTACCGAGACTTTCTAGGGTTTTTCATGGATCTTAAGAAATCTCAAGGAAATACAAACGATTCCATATAATTTAAAGAGTTTTAACAGGTTTAAAGAGATTTTCAAAGATTTAAAAGGAAGTTAAGGGATTTTTAGAGATTTTAGGAATTTGAGGGTTTAAGGGTTCCCAAATATTGCAAACGACATAAAGGGATTTCAAGGAAATTATATTTAACTTAAAAGTCTTTTACGTATATGTAACAATTTCTAACCAGATTGCAAGATTTCCTCGGATTTTAAAGATTGCAAAGAATTTTAAAGGCACTTTAAAGATTTCAAAAAATTTTCAAGATTTCAAAAGATTTCGCAGAATCTCAAAGAATTTGTTAAGGGTTTTCCACAGTTTCAAAGGATTCGAAACATTTTCCAGCCCCCCCCCCCCCCAATCGAAATTATACTTTATTAGTGGAAGATTTTTACGAAACTCATGATAAGTACTGCGTTTTCTAGGTCTTTTGAAATTCTTCAATTTAAATTAAAATAAACGATTCTGCGTCTTACCGCGTACATCCTTTTCTACTAAACAACTTTATGAGAAAATAAATTTCATTCCTGAAAGGATCTGAAAATTGTCTTCATTTTTGTTTAAAGTAATACTGAAAAATTTGAATAATGTGTCAAAACGAAATTAATTTGGCAAAATATACAGTAAAGAGACACTACAAATTACCAGAAGCGATTATCCAAAAACCCGGGTGTTACGATACTAAGCCATTTTCAGTTAATCGCTTCACCTGTTTGATTGAGGTTGAACGCATTCTATTACAATTATCCATGAGAAAGCCGAGCTTACCTTTTGCGATTAAAACTAGCAAATTACATTCCAGAAATTAAATGGAACCTTATACTGAACCGGCATGACATTTGCAAAAAACTGACGTTATATTTTATTTTAGAATATACATTACGGTAATTAGTTTACTTTAATTAACTATTAAAATTTAAAAATTTTGTCAAAAATGGAATGTCCAAATAATATGTACAAATTAATTTACATATTTTGTACCATATTATGTATATATTTCTGAAACCGAGGAAACGTGATGAGGCAATAAATTTTCTTTTATAAAAGAGAAGAAATTTTACTTCATTTTTTCATTCATAGAAATATTAACAAATTCAGATAAATTGTTAAAAATCAGTTTACTCTTACCTGCTTTCATCGTATTAAATTGCAATGGAATAATCGAAAACTTTTCGTGTGAGCCAAATATTCCTTAAACAAGACTTCAATCGCAAAAAATTAAGTGCTCCGCCTGACAAGGAAACACTCGATCTACTCAATGTCTATACACGTTTTTCGGTTTGAATTTCACTCTTAAGCTATAAAGAACTTCTATATTTAGAAAACAGAAGTATGTCTTACTATAATATATCATTTCCACTTGACCTGCGCACGCAGTAGAAAAAATGAGCTCAAGTAGAAAATGAATGTCCTGGCAATACATTAATCAAATTGTACATAAATCATTTAAAATACATCAGTTCTATTTCTCATAAAATTTCTTACTGTTATATGTCTTTTTTTTAGTAGAAATGATGACAGAAATTCTGGTACTTCTTTTTATTTATCGGTGTAGTGTCTAGCCACAAGTTGCTTTTTCTACTCGCATTAGGGGAAAGCTTTTTATCATCAAAAGGTATTCATTCTATTCTACATAAATGATTTAAAATACATGAAATGTAATTTTTATATAATTTTCTACTATTTCATATCTTTCCTACATGACTTGATACAACAAAAGAAATTAAAACTAGCCTGTCTGATCATTAATTACTGTATCTACTTTGTATTGGATGAAATACAATTATTTTTAAGATTTTAACAATTCTAAAGTAGAAAAACGTTAGCTCGAATTATAACTTGTATTTTTTCATTCATCAGAAACGTGTCTTACTAGGAAATATTTTTCTACTTGTGCGAGGCGAGTGTTTCTTATCATTATAATATATTTATATAATCAAGTAAAAATCGTTTTAAACACATAAGTTTTATTTTTTTTTAACTTCATAATTCTTACATGTATTTTTTCCTAGCATGTCCTTTCTACATGACTTGATACAACAAAAGAAATTGAAACTAGCCTGTATGATCATTAACTAATTTATCTACTTTGTATTGGATGAAATTTAACTGAAAATTCAATTAATTTTCAGATTTTAACTATTCGAAAGTAGAAAAAGTCAGCAACAATTATAACTTGTATTTTTTTATTTATCAGAAACTTGTCTTACTAGGAAATAATTTTTTCTACTTGTACGCGGCGAGAGTTTTTTATCATTAAAATAAATTTATATAATCAAGTAAAAATCGTTTTAAACGCATAAGTTTTATTGTTTTTCAACTTTATAATTCTTACATGTATTCTTTCCTAGCAAAAAAATACACCAGATGAAGATCTAAATTGTCTGTCTGATCATTGACTCATTTCTCTAATAGTGAGTAAATCAAAAATAATGCAGAAATTGAATTTCTTATGAGATTTTAACTATTTCAAAGTAGAAAAAACGTTAGTTTGCATTTGAATTTGTATTTTGCCATTTATCAAAAACATGTCTTGCCAATAGTTGTTTATACTACTTTCACAAGGCGAGACTCTTTGTGATCCAAATATATTTATATATTTAAATTAAACTCAGTCTTTTTTACCTAAAAATATACAAAAAACTAATTTATCCACTTCTGATTATATGATATGCAATTATTTTTGAGATTTTAACCATTTTAAAGAAGCTAAAGGTTAGTTCGTATAATAATTTGTGTTCTTAAATTTATCCGAAATATGTCTTGCTAAGAGTAGTTTTTTCTACGTGAACGAGGCGAGAGCATTCCAAAGTAGAAAAAGTTATTTTATTTTATAACTAGTATTTTTTATCACAAAAATGTCTACCTAAAAGGTTATTTCTTCACTTTCGTGAAGCAAGAAATCTTTACCCTTAAAAGAAATTTATCGAATTACATATTAATTACATACAGTGGACACTTTTTGATAGGATAATAATTTTAAAGTCGAAAATGTTATTTCATATTACAATTTATATTTTTTCATTTCTCAGAGATATATCTTACTGAAAGTAGCATCTTATTCTTGCATGATACGAGATACTTTTATAAATTTGAAGTGGAAAATGAATATTCTAAAAATACATTTATCGAATTTTATATAAATTATTTAACATGCAAAACTTTTAATATTTTTTCCTTTTCTATCTGAAACCTTTTTTGCTTGAAATGATAAATGAAACTACAAAAGAAGATTAAACTTGTCTGATCATAAGCTAATTTTTCTACAGATGATTGAAAAAATGTATCAACTCTTTTCAGAGCATAAGAGCATCAGAGCATTCGACGAGAGTTTTTTTTTATAAACAAAGTTTAAAAGTTTTATAAACAAAAGTTTCTTTCTAGATGGACCGAAATTACTTAATCAGTTTCGCGAAAGTCACCCTTAGAATATCAAATATGTATTTGTTACTTAGTCTGACGCACATATTTTTCGGAAAGCCCTGGTGAAAAAATTACTCTGTAAAAGAATGCAATTATCCTAGAATTATAATTAATGTATTTCTCCACTTTAATTTTCTTTTTTTAAAATAAAAAATGTTTGAAAATTTTTTTTATTTAATTCGATGTTAAAAAAAGATAGATTTGCAGAGGATTTGAAGCAGAAAATTTTTTTGTCAATATCTGTTGAGGATTTTTGAAACTCGTAGAAAATTAATTTAAAAATATGTAATTTCCTATTTTTAGAGACTGCTCTTTTCATTTTAAATAAAGAAAAAGGATTGGCATAAAAAAATATCATAGTTACGATAGGCAGGACCTTTTCATGAAATTGGAATTCGCTAAAAGCTTATTTAATTAACTTTGGCTAAGTAGCTTATTACGACACTTTAAAACAATTCTGAAACTGTCTTCTGCATTAATTTTCACACAGTTTTATAGCGTTACAAAGTTTAATGAATTTAAGAAAATGTGGAGGTACCTTAAAAGGCATTAAAATTTATTTTTAAACGTCAAATAGATTCTAAGAATTTATAAGAGATTTGAAAATGTAATAAAATTTCTAATGAAGTAAAAATATTTTTAATGTAATAATAAAACGAAGAAAGCTTGATCACTTTCATAATTTTCTGTTTTTTAACTCCTTTAAGTGGGACCAAAAAATAATTCTTGTATGGCATTTAAGATTTTCTAATCTGAAAGCTGGAAAAATGTGCATGGAATTTAATATCTCGAAGGAATTTTGACATAGATTCTCTGAATATTTTGAAGGAATTTACTAAGGGTTTCATTCAAATTTTGTAATATGTTTAAAAAATGTAAAGATTATTCTTTTCATATATTTAAAGATAAGATTCAGCTTGCAAAATGTTTTAAGAGTAGTTTTATTGATAAATTAGGTAACTTCAATTAAATTGGAACTAATGAAAACCTTTTTATTAGATAACCATCTGTTTTATGGAAAATCGATTCATTGTATAAAAAAATCATAAAAACTCAAATAAACCTTGTGGAAAAAGGATTCTTTTAAAATATAATTTTTTATACCATACCTTTTTTTTATTTCTAAATAAAATTTGATTATATATTTTGAAGACCCATCAAATTTTAATGTCAAAAGCTTCATAGATTTCCTCATAACTGACTAGATTTTTAACATGAAACTTTTTTGTCCATATTCAAAATCTTAGTCTTTCGGGAACATTTTTAGATTGAAAATTGAGTTTTTAATTATATTATTCCACATCCAATACTTTAAATCTGAATAAGATTTTTTATTCAAATTCTGTAGCCTTGATTAAGCACTACTTTCACTTGAGAGTAGACTTTTATTTTGTTTTTAAATATTATTTTCGATTTTATAAAACTTTTTTCCCATTTTTTGGTAAATTCCCATTTCTTTTGTTATCTAGTTCTGTACTGTACATAGATCCAAAAAAAGATATTTTAAAGATCATTTTTCATACTCTTCGATTTTATTTTTAGCCCAAATTTTTCCCACTATAGTTGTCACCTTTATTGATAGAAAAAGTATGATTCAAATATTTTTTACCTTCTATTTTCTATTGCTTTTAAACTGATAAAGCCTTTGTAAAAAAGAATTATTAAATGTGAGCGCTGAGAAAAATATTTTAATGCACGAAGGGGCTTAATTATGCTTCTCTGGAAACCCAAGAAAGTTATCTACTCTTTTTTTGCACAAAGTAATTTTTTATAAAATTATGAGATTTACAATTTGAATAGAAGTTCATAGTGAAAGAAGCTTGAAACTTATTTTTTAAAATTTTGCATTCAATTTGATAGTTTTAAACATTTTCAATAATTATTTTAAAATTTTCTTTTTAAAATCGAGCTCATCAGTATACGTACTGCGAAACAAAAATTTGATATTTTTAATATTTTTAATTTTTAATGACAAAAAAGATCATTTATCGTTGCCCTATCTAAAGTTCCAGATTAAAGCTAATTTCAAGTTCGATGTACTAGAATGATTAAAACAAAATTAGTATGTACTCTAGAGGCGGAAATTATCTGCACGCCTGATGGTTGAGCTGTTGCTAATTTGCTTTAATTTGAATAAAATTTACATACGAATGTTGGTATAAGATTTCTAACATGATAAGCCCTAGTTAAAAGCAAAATTAAAATTTTCTAAAAAGATATTTTAAAAAACCGTCTCTCATCGGCAATTTTAAAAATGCTCGTTTAAAAGTTCAGTCATTATATTATCATTTTAAGCTGCAAAGATATTTTATGAATTGTTCCCCTAAATTATGCCACAGGGTCCAACTTTTTAAAATAAAAGAAATTGAACATCCCTTTTAGCAGATTTTTTTATGAAATAAGAGTTGCATCCCTTTTTAAACTTAAAGTCACCATATTGAACTGTTTTTTATTTAAAAAATTAATTTCAGGAGAATATTTGAAAAATTTTTAGAAAATTTTAAAAGATTTTCAAAATTGTCATAACAAATTCTAAAGTTTTTAAGGCAAGTTTGTAATTTTTGAAAATTTCGAATAAAATTTCGCTTTTTTTCGAAGATTAAGCGGCTTCAAGAAATGAAAAACTTTTTCTGAGAATCATGGAAAAATATTTAATGACTTTTTATATTAAAAAATTAATTTTTAAATGAAATTTAAAAAGCTGTCAAAACATTTTAAAAGATTTCTACAATTGTAAAATGTCTAAAAGATTTTAGGGCATTTTTTTAATTTTAAGCGATCTTTCAACATTTTGGCAATAGTTCGCGTCAGCTTAAAAGATATCTTTCAAATATGTAAATGTTCTAAATATCTTTTAAACTGACTCAAAATTTTTTCTAAAGTGTTGGAAATTCCTAAACAAATTTTTAAACAAATTTTTTTCGATAACATATATTTATATAACCTTATAAACAAATTAACAAATAAAAGTAAAAAAGGAACGTTTATTTGAAAATTTTATTTAAATTTAAAATTATTTGTCCCCATAAAACCAGAATTTGGCTGAATTATTTTTTATTTCATAAATGAACATTTTTCTGGGTGAAAAGTTGAACTATTTAATTAAAAGTTTTTTTTTTTTTTTATTTGATAATTAACCTTTTTGTAAAGAATTTGACTATTTTCTTGAAAATTCGTCTTTTTTGTTAAAAAATTCAATAGGTTAAAAATTAATATTTTTGATTTAAGATTTATCAGTTAAGTTGAAAATTCATCTCTTCGTCTGACAATGTAACTATGGCGTTAAAAATCCTTATCTTTTAGTATAAAATAAATCTTCCTGGTAGAAGATTTATCTGCATCGCTAAAAATTCATATTTTCGTGTTGAAAATGGAACTGGCATAAATATATTTTTTTCTGTTGTTTATTTGTTAATTTGTTTATCAATATTTTCTATCAGATAAATGATAAAAAGTTGCATTTTATTCTGAACTTTTAAACTTTTGGTCCAATTTTGACTTAGTTAGGTAATAATTAATACAAGTCAACAAGCATGCTGAATAAAAAAAATTGCTTATTGTTCATAACTATATTCGCTTGGAGTATTCAACTTTTCGAGTGTTTAAAAAAAAAATTAATTCATACAAGCAGGAACAAGTTTTCGGACAATAACTGCATCTCTGAATGAACGGAGATAAGCGCACCTCACCGAAGTTTCTCAGTAACTACTTCAAGTAAAAGTTATATTCAATATGATCCATGTAGAAAATTTGAATTATACTTCAAACGTCTGTTTTAGTTTAGAAAAATGATCATTAAAAAAAAAATTGTTTAAAATATGATTCTTTCTAATGTTTATTTATTAATTGTTCATAACCAAAAAATCAAATCAAAGGTAAAAATTTTAGAAGAAAGCCGAAACTATCTACCTTTACAATAAGAAAAAATGGTTATAAACATAATAATTTGTTTGAAGAATTATTTTTTGTTTAATTTAATTAATAAAAAAGTTACTTTAAATGAAAAATAGAAAATTAGTTTAAAATTGCAACAAAAATACAACTTTCTACCATTAATCGAATAGAATATTTTTAACAATAGTGAAATAAATTGTTTAAACAATTATTTTTGTTAGCTTTAAATAATCTTTGCTTCACTCTGATTGTAAAATGGACAAAAAGTTTAAAATTAAAAAAAAATTGCAACTTTTCAGCAATAATGTAGAAGAAGAACCTGTAAATAACAATGTTTTTGTTGTACCAATTATTGTTGCTAATTTTAATTAAATAATAATTCATTCAAAGTGAAAATTGGACAAAGAGTTCTCTACTTTAAGACAAAAATGCTGAAAACAATGAAAAATTCCTTAAACAATTTATGCAAATATTTAATCAACACTATAAAGTAGCTAATTATGTATTAGAAACAATTTGCATTTAAAGAGGTGCAGCAAGCCCCATAAGGTTCAACACGTATTTCCCATAGGAAAAAAGACACTTTTGTCAACTTTATTCAAAATCCTTAGTTTTTTCTGAAACGAGTTGAAACTTAACATTTCTTTTCATAATTAGCCATAAAATACGAATAATATATAACTTTTCAAATGTTTTAAGCAATTTCCTCATGGAATAGAGTTAGAATGTTGAATTTTTTTGAAAACAGTTCCACATAGTTTATCATTGTTAACAAGCGCGATTGTTTTAAAAATTTATTATTATTATCATAAATAATATTCTGTTTGAATATTTCTACAAAGATGCGGTTTTTTCAATTAGAGTGAAGTAATAAATTATTCAAGTTAACCTTTTCAAAGTTTCAAAATTTAAACCTCGCGCTATCTTGAGCGCCCTCTAGTAGACATTTCTAACATTTTTTTCAACAGCTCTATTCACTATGAAATCGGTAATAGAAAAAATCGACAATACCTATTTCCGACGTAAAATTGTCTGATCTTTCTATTTCTGCTGTTAGAATTTAAAAAAAATGCATATTTAAAGAGATATATTTGTTTATTTTACAAAAAACACGAATTGTCGAATGAAAAAAATCTTTATTATGTAATTTTATGATCGAAATCATAATTAGATGTTTTTGATTTGTGCATTAAAAGTATGCATGTACTCTATTCTTCAAAATGTAGTAATAGGTTCTTTCAAATTAAATATGGCGGCATCCAATATGGCGCCCCAAATAATACATTTTTTAATTTTCCCGGTTCTTTTTCCTGCTCTAAAGTTTATTTTTATTTTTGATAAAAATTAGTGCAAAACCGTTTTTTTTCGGCGCTGATTGAGAATCTGCTATCAGACTTTCAAAATTCAAGATAGCGGATCCAATATGACTGCCAAAAATGTCCAAAAATGCTGCAACTTTCATGAAAATGCATATAGGATTTTGTTTTTTGGTCGCTGATTACGAATCTGCTGTCAGATTTCCAAAATTCAATATAGCGGATCCAATATGACTGCTAAACTTTTCAAGAAAATATTCAATTTTCATGAAAATCCGTATAAGGGGGTTTTATGGGTCGCTTTATCAGATTTTTAAAATTTAAGATTGTGGATTTTAAAAGACTGCCGATAATTTAAAAAAATTGAAATGTCGTTGCCCGGATTTCACCACGAGGGGGTAAACGCAATAAACTAAGCCTTTTCTTCAATTTTTTTTTACATTAAAATTTTTTTTGTAATAAAACCTTCGGAAAATTTTGAAAATTGTTCAATTTTAAAGGAAAATTTCAACGAGGGGATTTTTGGATTGCTGGTTACGAATATGTTATCAGCTTTTTTAATTTTAAGATAGCGGATCCAATATGGCTGCTAAATATTACAAAAAAATATTCAAGTTTCATGAACTTTCGTAAAAGTGGGTTTCACAGATCGCTAATTACGATTCTGTTATCAGATGTTTAGAATTCAAGATGGTGGATGCAATATGGCTGCCAAAAAGTTCAAAAAATTGTTCAATTTTCGTGAAATAATGAATTGGGAGGTTATGGGTCGCGTTTCTTAGCCGGCATGTATGGTATTATTTGTCGTTGTCCGGCTTTTACCACGAGCAGGTGAACGCAGTGAAGAAGGCCTCTCCTTTTTTTTAATTTTTTCAAATTTTTCGAATTTTTTTTATTTTTATTAATTTTTTTTATAATAAAACATTTTATAATCAATAATCCAAAAACTTAGTATTAGATTCTAACTTATTTATGAGAAATTAAAAAGCAGGGTATGCAAGAATATACATCGCACAACCTATAGATTTTCTGCGTCCTTGAACCACGTTTTTTCAAATTTAAACATTTTTGTTTTGATTCTACTTTTACAGTTTCATGTAATCTCGTTTTTTTCATTTAAATATCTTCATGAAAAATTGAACAATTTTTTAAAAATTTTGGCAGCTATATTGTATCCCCCATCTTGAATTTTTAAAATCTGACAACAGATTCGTAATCAGCAATCCAGAAAAACCCCTCTATAAAATGTTTTATAAAAATTGAAACATTTCCAAAAATTTTGGAAGCCATATTAGATCCGCCATCTTGAATTTCGAAAATCTGATGGCAGATTCGTTATCAGCGACCCAATAAACCCACCTATACGAGTTTACATAAAAATTGAACAATTTACTGAAATTTTTGACAGCCATATTGGATCCGCCATTTTGAATTTTCAAAACATGATAGCAGATTCACAATAAGCGACCCAAAAAACCATCTTTCACTAATTTTGATCAAAATTGAACAAAAATTGTTAGTGCAGGAAAAAGTACGGTAAAAATATAAAAAAATTAAATTTAAGCCGCCACATCGGATGCCGTTATTTTCAATTTAAAAAAACCAACCACTACATTTTAAAGGCTAGCGCGTATGGACACTTTTAATGCACAAATCAAAAAAATCTACCAACGATTTCGATCTAAAATTAAATATTAAAAATTTTTTTCATTTTTTTTGTGTGACCGATTTCTTAGTATTTTATTAGATGTAGCTATTTAAAGAATGTTACGGCTTATCATTTAAGTAAATTAATATGTATTTTAAATTACAACTGGAATACATGAAAAAGTAATTGTGTAACTTAAATTTGAATCTTATCCAACTAGTCCTTATTAAGTATTACTAAGGCAAACGCAGTTTTATTTGACACAATGTCACGCTTGTAAAACTTGGCAAAAGTTTTTGATTTATTGGTTCAACCCGCATTTTTCTGATAACATCAATGTTTATCCCATTCCTACTAGCCGCTGAGGTTGACACGTGACATGTACTGTATGTACTAAACGAAACCGTGATAATCCCACTCTTAAGTAAGACACTTTTAATCCATCTACTTAAGGTCTGTGTTCTTGCAGATCTAGGTGGCTTATTAAATGAGATAAACAACTTGTTCTCTGAATGCCTTAAATGCTTAGTTCTAAGCATGGGCGGCGGAAGGGTTCGAGCTGAGGTTTTTAATGCCGTTTTTTTCTATTTTTAAATAGGCTTTGCCCTTTATAAAATGTCATGATTTTCTTTTATTCTTTT
>JAAAKG020022869.1:0-20176 GCA_010014905.2 Druon quercuslanigerum | reverse complement strand
GAACAAGATAGTGGCAATGAAAACAACTGATTAAACATATAGAATAAGGAAACGACTATTATAACTGACTTACGATATTTCTTGTTGCATTATTTTTCGAAGAATAACATAAACCAATAAAAAACTAATTCCGACAATGGTTTTATATCAATTTGAGCAACTTTCTAAAATGAAAGATCACAGTGAATATCGGATATAATGAATAAAGAGAACAGTTTGATGAAATAAAAATTGTTGCAACGAATTAAGTAATCAGAAATACAACTGTTAAAAAGCCTTAGAAAAAAGAAGGGAAGTGGTGTTAATGGAAACGAAGGAACAAGAGGAAGAAAATGATGACAATGAGAACAATCGAAGTAGATACCACATGCAAAAAAGTTTATTTTAATTTAAATTCGACCTGTGTGTCCTTGATCGTCATACTTCAAAACATCATGAAACGAGAACATAAGATTAGCGTAATCTATAATTTGTAACCATTTCGAATAGAAAAGCATAACAATAATGACAACTGATAAAACTGACTATGTATTACTACAAGAATGTCATTCCAATGACCATCTAACTTTTTGCCCTTAATTCTAACATGTCAGAACTTCCGAATACTAAATTATTTCATGAACTTTTGTCGCAGAATTACAATACCAATACTTCCTGGCATCAAATAAAGAACACTGGGACTTTTTAAAAAGAAAGAACGAAATGACAATGATAACAATTGAATGTGAAGATCTTGTACACGAAAAAGGAGGGAATCAGTGAAACAACTAACTAAATGTACCAGAAAAGAGAAAATATTAAGAATAGGCGACCAGAACAAGCAAGAACTTTAAGGGAGAATTTAATGACGATCATAACAATCGAAGAAGCAGGCCATTTCAAATATGAATAGGACAATTCTTTTTTACATCGGACTTCAACGCCATGATTTTTTTAATTCTTAAGAGCATATCTGAACAACACTATAGACAATCTGAACAATTAGTTTGCAACAATCACGATTGGCATAGAAGAACACTTGTTCTAGCCGACATCAACACAAATATTTCTATCTGATCATTATCTGATCTTTTTTCCTCAATTTCTACAAGACAGTACATCACGGCTAAAAAGAAATTTCTGAAATTTTATCGTAGCTTCACAAATTTATGTTGTTCACATTTTGATGTGTGAATTCCATCAATAGCACTATCACTACCACTGCAACACATGATGCTTTTAAAACTGATTTTTGAATTTTGAACAAATCTTTGGAAGTAATTTCAGGATCTAGAGGCAGGAACAACACTTCCTGGCATCGGGCAAGGAACAACTGGGAATGAAGAAGGAAGCGGTTGGAGAAACGGAGAATATTCAGCTGGCGACTCCTGCTGCGATGCGGCGGTGATTATATGTTTGTCCATTAATATGCGCCACGAGACAAGACAAAGTCCTCTCTATCTGTAGCTTATAACAACCGGCAGTGGGTCTCTGGGTCTTTAGGTCTAGGGTCTGCGTTCTTTGTCCTATCATTTATCACGCGGCTTTACAACGCCCTCTTCTGGCCGACGCAGCCGTTACTCTTCTTGACCCACGCTTCGAAACGCCTCTTTCTTCTTGCCTACAAGAGTCAAGTGCTGCTTTTAGGAGCAAGTTGCTTGATTCGATCGTGATTCAAAGTCGGGGTCTGTTTTCTAATTGCTGAGGATTTATCAGTGGTAGGGTTGTCATTTATCAAGTAATGAATGAAGATGTTGAGGAGAATGAGTGTCGCTGGATTATAGAGTTCAGAAAGTGATGCTTGAAGTCAGGAAAAAGATGTTACTCATTTGTTTCTTGATTGGGCCAGGTATAAAATTCTTGAGTTTGGGACAAGCTAAAATATTTGCTAAATTAAGGATTGGAATTCGTTTAGTGCTTAGGGAACTGATTTATCTCTTTATTCACGCTTTTTAATTACCAGGATCAATCAGTCAAGTCTCGAATTCACAACACTCGTCACAGAATCGTCTCAAATAAATGTTTATTTATTAAAGAAAATTTTCCACCAATTGTGAAATATTTCACAGTTAAGCATTTAAATGTGTAGAAATGTCGCATAATGCCGAAAGGAATGCTCGATTTTTTGGTGCACCGGTACTAAAGTGAAACAACGTCAATAAAAGTCGAGATTTGGTTGGGAGTTGGAAGTAAAACATCGTGGCATGCATTCCAAGACTGATTTATATAAAGGATAAAATGTGCTTCGAAGCGAAACATTGTTGTAATTACTGGCGTTGCGACACGAAAGGTATTTCATTAGTATGTTAATTGCAGGCATAACAACATTTGATGCATCGTTGATCCCTTTTTTCGATTAATTTAATCTAAATTGTTCACATGAGAAGTTTAGTTTCTGCAACTTAAAATGAAATATTGAACAGTCAGTATTCAAAAAAAATATATATATATATTTTCCGCGACATTTCTTGGCGGCAATGTTATCTTTGAGACGATGCGGTTACCTTGGTACTAATGAGGTCGTTATTTCTGTAAGCATGTATATATAACACGTTAATTGGAAATACACTGCAGTAATAACTGTTCAAAGTATAAGAAACAAGTCTCCAATGCAGAAGGTTTGTATGCTTAAAAAAAATAAAAATGTTCAAAAATTTGTTTAACCCGAGATCTCAATATCAAACTATACTTAAATGTTTCCTCTCATAAAAATATACATTTTTGTTTTCTCAAGTTATTAGAAATTCAAGGAATCGAATCGTTATTTTAGTCCTGACAAGGGGCAGTTCAAATTTCCATTTTGCAACGCAAATAATCATTTCATAGAATCTAAGTGGAGGGTGGGAGGGGGAGGAGCTTTTGTAATATTTTTTGAAAGGACGTATCGACTCGTAAAATGGACGAAAAGAAGAGTTTTAATTGGACATTTGGTGGTGGAAACGAAGGGAAAAGATCGTCGATGGCCCGTCGGCAGAGAAATAAGCCGACGCGACGATTCAACGGCTCGGTAGGTCCGGGCTTCGATATTTCATATTTACGATGACGTCGAGCACATACCGTCCCTCATAGAGAATATTCGGCCTTAATAACCTCTTCTCTGTCTCGCTTTCTCTCGCATTGTGGACCATATTGCTGGATTAACATATTGAAGCACTTCTCGCTGTTCGTTGATGGTTGTGCCGCTCAAGAAATAAGAGGCGAGTTACTAAATCACTCTTACAGGTTGAGGCTATAAGCGTTCAGATGCGAAGGAATTAATACCCGGGTCCACCTCCGAATGCCTAACAGGTACCGATCTTAAGTCACTAAATCCTATCGGCGTTAAATGCTGATCTCATTAGTCTCAAGGTCATGAGATTGATGGAATTTGATTTTAGAAGATCACGAAAAGAACGTGATAGCAATTTTCTATTTATTTAGAGAAAATTACACGCAGAGTTTTTTATGAGAAACAATTTTATGTTGAGTTGTATATATATACATTTGTTACTTACAGCTTGGATGATTCGTTTTAAATCCCTCATTAGAACCATGTTTCTTTTTTCACAAATTCCTAATATTTTCATTTTCAAATTTTTAGTAGAAACTCTTCATCATTCTTGATACCAAATAAAATTATGTAATCGAATATAAAAATTTTAACTTAACTTAAGATAAAATAAAATTATGTATGTATATAATTTGTAACATTTCTGTGATCCATACTTGTAAAGCTTAAAGATTTGGAAGCTTAGAGTCTAAATATTATAAATCAAACCGTTTTGTATATTTTTATTTTAAGAACGGTTGCCAATTATTATTTCCAGAGTTTCTATATTTGCAATCTTATAATTTTAAATTGCGAAATATTGCATATATGAAAAAATGTAGAGCTGAATCAACAATAGTTATCATTGATTTGTCGACAATTTTGTTGAAATCGCGCAAAAGATGTTGGTAAAAAATGTAAAAAAAGTGTTTTGTAGCATAATCTATTTGAACAATTATTTTTGAGAAATCACATTTTTGAATGATTAAGAAAAAATTATATAGCTGAAATTAAAATGTTGAAAGTCTAAATATAGAATTAATTATATAAGAATAATTTTGACAGTGGTTTAAAATTTATAATAATTATCACATTTTACGTTATAATCATGAAAACTAAAAAGGTATAGTTGAAATTAAAATAACTGGGCTTCATAGCAAAATTAAAAAAAAAAATGTTTATGCTTCAATTCATGTTTCATATTTTATATGACATTGGAAACTTATGAAGTTACAAATAGCTCATTTAAAGAAAAGAATATAAATGAGTCAAGTTTTTCGTGTATTATTCTTAGTACTTCAAATAGAAAATCATTCCATTTTTAAAGCTTCATGTTTGTAAATAAATTTCAAGTTAAAGCGTTTTACGTTTGGAAGATTAAAAATAGGAATTGCTCTCTTTTATGTAATTTTTTCAGTTAAAAAAGAAAAAGAAAAATTTAAATGGTTCTCATCTAAGAAATTGGCATCTTCATAGTTTTTTAGGCTTTAAATTCTAATGCATGTGATTTTGAAAGCAGCTGTCTTAAAATCTTAAATATTTGAAATTTATTCTAAAACATTCTAGGAAACTTTCAGAATTAAACTTCTTGCAATTAAGAGGCTCCAGGTGTATAATATTTTACGATCTGCTTACCGCTATGCAGTTTCCAGTAAAATTTTTCGCTTTTCAAGTTCGTTCAGAGCTAACGTTACAGAAAATTCCATAATATTGGCCCTAGCGATAAAATTGATCGGTTAAAAAAATACTAAAAAAATCAGTGAAATTTATAATAAATTTTAAACTACTGTCAAAATTAGTCCTATTTAATTAAGGCTATATTTAAACTTTAAAAATTTTCATGTCAGCTCTGTAATTTTTTTTCATCATTCAAAAATGTGATTTCTCAAAAATAATGGGGTTTGACTGGCCGCGCCAGTCGCGCACTCGCGATTAATGATCTCCCCGAAGAATGCTCGGACTGGAAGAAGTTGTTGTGCGTTACCCGTCTGGGTATTGTTACACAATCTGAGAGAATTTTGACACGAATGGCATTTAAAGTGACGTTTATTATGTGTGGAAAAAGCCCGCAAGCGGGAAAACCCAGCACCTTTGTTAATTAATTTATTTATTCCATATTCAGATTTTAGACTCGAGTGTCTATTAATAATAGGATTGAGGCGTGACATGACCCGAGGGCTTTTTTCTTATTTTCCTGGATATGCTGCTTCCAATTAAGACGTTTTTGATGTTTGCTTCTTAAATATTTTACAGACTGAGAAAATAATTGATACTGACTTTGCTACGGTAATTTTTATTCTTCAGAGTTTAGCTCAAGTCTCAATACCTTCGAAAGCTCTGTTAGGTAGTTTAAAACTTTTTGGAACTGAGCAGGAGTAAGTGAATAGCACGGTGTCGTCTGCATTTCTCTTTCGAAATTGTCTGGCCTATTTTTACAAGGAGCATTGGGGACTCCCCCACCGCTGGATAGTGCAATGTGCAGTGATACTTTGTGGCAATGGTCAGACATCGGTCCTTTTCGAAGGTCCGCACTCTAGAACTTGACACATTTTTACATATTCGAAAGACTCAAATTCGGACTTCAGCGTACATCTTTTAAAAAATCGAGTGAAAACTAAATCTCTCATATTCTTTCAATTTAGATGAAACTAGCTTCTTAAGGTGAAGTTGAATTTTTCCACTAATTGTTTCATTACTGGAAAATTACATAATCTTTTAGCTCAAATAGATACATGGGTTTGCAAAAAATATTTTAATATAGTCTACTCTATCTGAAAAAGGTATTGTAATAAGCGGAAGAAGGAGATAAACAAAGGAGGCATATATAATATGAGGATAGACTGGCGGCGATTTTTCAAAAAGAAAATTATAAGCGCTGAACTGGAAATGAGAAGATCGGCAATAAACAGGGATGTTTACGAGACACTGGGCTCCCGGTACACGGGACTGTTCGACACGGGTTAAAAGCACCAGAGGGCCCAGAATATCATGACGTCCAGCGTTGTTTATCGAGTCCGACGGGAATCTCGAGATAATATCGCTGCCGTATAGCGCGAAACGAGAGACACCCGGGAGTTGGCGTTTTCATCCACAGCAGGATTCACATTCACAAATACCCTGTCCACACAGACCTTTTTCATAAATGAAAAAAGTGAAAGATTATCTTGTTATTCAATTATTCTGTGAGAATTACCCCACCTACTAAGATGGGCTAATTATTTCATTTAGTTTAAATTAAAATTACTAGTATTTTTTAATATGTGCAGTGACCTGGGAGCAACAAGAAATTATATTTTAAAGTTGTGATACTATCAATAAATCGTATGAGATTCTTGAGTTACTTTTCCTTTACATGAACTATAACAGTAACCCCAATTGAGCTTAGTGAAACCTAAATATAATAAATACAGCGGAGAAATAATAATTGAGAAATTAAAAAAAAGTATCATTTTTACTGTAAGTTCTGCTATAAAATTTAAAATATTGCTTACACTTTTTATTACGAAAATTTCGTTTGGTACGACTTTTTTATGACTGTAAACACGACAGTAAATTTGGTGCCCCTTGACCCCAGGCGATGATGCGTACCTGGGTTGGTTGTAAGATATCCAAAGACCGTATCGACTTCGCTCGTTCAGGGCCGTTAAGAGAGAGGAAGGGCACGATGGGGCCATTTGCCTTGGGCCCCGCCTCCGCAGGGGGCCCCTTCAGAACAGAACGATTATTTTGTTACGCGGGGAACTCTCTATACGTTTGCCACAAAGTCTGCGACGTGGCGCACTTGGAATCTTGGTATTAAATTACATACTTGTGTTGCCTTCTTCAATGCTAAGCTTGCTTCATGAGAATGTACAAATTATAGTTTTGTTGTGCAGTAGTCTGAGCTTTTAATTAAAATTCCGTAAAACGGAAATTACTATGGAATTAATTATGAAAGAGAGCCTTTGATAAAATTAAGTGTTCGTGACTGACATAATTTTGAATTGAAACAATTTTAATTCGAATAATTAGATTCCATTAATAATTTAATATTTAATTGGACTGCTTTGGTTTACTTACATTTTATATAAGACAAAGTATATTGTGCACCAAAGAGGCAAAGTTTTTACGGTCGATCTGCGTTTTAAGAAAGACACGCTGCAAAGGCTTAGCCTACTTGTTACAAACCCGAAAACGCAAAAAAAGACTTTGCCTTTTCAGTAGACCCGATGCTTTATGCTCTAATTCTGGTTGTTTGAGATTTGTTTTACGGGAAAATTATGACGCGTAACTGTGCGCATGGTACAAAATAGCGAATGCGCATGCGCGTATAACATTAAAGTGGCATATCCACAGACGCACTTAGAAAATAAATTTTCTTGAATCAAAATAACAGTTTATTTGAAGATTCATTAAAATTTGTATGTATGAAACAAATTTTCATTGAATCTACAAGATATTTGATTGATCCAGTACAATTTTTTTGTTGAGTCTATTAGTATACCATCCACCAGAAGATTTGGTTAAAACAACCAAAAACTTCAACTGAGTCAACCAAAATTTTTTTCCATATCATAACCATATTCGATGCTTGAACCAACAAGTTAAATTAACGACATCATTTCCTGAAGTTGATTACACTGAGAAAAAGATCAGTTTGAATAAAATATATTATGTTTCAATTAAACATATTGTTTCTTTGTTATACAGTCAAACATACATGTGTTAGATTCAAACAATTTTTTTGTTTGACGATATATTTTTGATTTAAATATAAATTTTGTTTGAATGAAATAAAACCTTGTAGAATTTTTAGAGTGTCTTCTAGCCTTTAACCTATAGCTATGACTGTTACTATAGCGAAAAAATAAGTGATTGAAAACAAGAAATTCCTTTTTTAAATCAAAATAGAAATTTATTTAAATCGAACAAAATCTGAAATTAATTGATCAGAAAAACTTTTAACCTAAACAAGAGTTTTATTTCATTCAAACAAAATAAATATTTAAATCAAAAATGTATCGTCAACCAGAAACTTGGTTTGAATCAAACATATGTAAGTTTGAATTTATAACAAAGAAAGAATATGTCTGATTCAAACATAATATATTTGGTTCAAACATATCTTTTTCTCAGTGCAGTGGCTGAGACAACACGTAAGCTCTGCTTTTTAGAACCATGGCAATAGTTGCACAAAGAAGGCAGTTATGGTTGTGGTAGGAATATGAGTATATTTGTGGCATTCAATCGTATATGAAAAATGGTAATAATAGTTTTTCACAACAATAAGATCTTCTTCCTCATGAATACACAATTACTTAAAAAGGAAAATTCTAATCAGATACAAAAACACATTCAAGGGTATCCGTCGCAAAAATATTGTAAGCATTAACATTTCAACACGGTAGTACGACTTCCATGTATTTTTTTTTATCAGATATTTGCTGCGTCAACAGCGCCATCTTCAGTTGGACTCGATGAACTAAGAGCTCTGTGACGACATGTAAAGTTTAAATTCTTAACCTCAAAGTTTGTGTACGCTGCTTGACGTTTGTTGAACAAACGTGGCTTTCGCCGTTGCTAATCTAATTTTGTTCATTGAAATAGTGGTTTAGTGGTTCATGAGTTGAACTAAAATTAAGAAAATTTGCGCGTGAGTATAGTGAGGATAACTTACGACATCAATGTGTTAAATAACGTGACTCGTGTAGTAACTGTTGCAAATAGAATGTTACACCGGAGTTGCCCTGTAAAATTTGTTGCATATACCCACAGCTTTTCACATTTTACGCCCTTTAAGTACAGACTTCGAAATTCGCGTTCGCTTGCAGATCTCAACATTTGTGAAATGCACACCTACTTGCATAAAAATACTGCCAGGCTGGGATTTTGCAAATCACTTTTGAAGCATTTGTATTGTTTCAATTTGTATTGTATTTCGAATTGTTTAAATACATAGTTTGAACTATTGCCACATTCGTTAGATCTGTAATAACTTTCTTAAACAAATTACATAGATTCTAAATTAATAATATTATTAAACCTTCTCGTTTTCCGACATTGCTTTTTATGTGAAAGATGTGAAAATTTGTAACAGTTTTTCGAAATGTTTTCCTTCTTTTACTATATTATTCAATTATTCATATTAAACTTATGAAGATTTGTTTTTCTTACTTTTCTGGATAATCTTCCTAAATTTAATATAAATAATTGAATATTATTGTAAGAGAAGGAAAACAATTCGAAGAACTGCTTTAAATTTTCGCAGGCAGGGTTGCGGGTTGAGAGGGGGGAATGTTTTCTGGAGTCCAACTGAAGATGGCTCTGTCGGCGCAGCAAATATCTGGTCAAGGAAATACATGAAAGTCGTACTACCGTGCATTGCAAGTATGAATTTCTCGAGGTACTCGTTTTACCCGATTCTCGTCAGCAGGTCCCGGCATTTCTCCGCCACTTCAGTTGTTTTTTTTTTCTTTAAAGTTTTAACTCTCGCACCACTAAATAACTTTACTCACATTTATATCACTATACACAAAACATTAATGAGGCGTTGATGACTAAAATGTACATGACGCTAACGTGGCTTGGGTGCATATCGCTATATAGTTCGGGGAAGTTTGCATACAGGGCGCTTCTCGCAAAAATGCTCATACTGCTTTTCAAATAATTTTAGGTGACTCCTGTCAGATTCGTGTTTTGGCACTTACGCCATGTTGCTCGGCGATTTATTTTAAGAAAAATTTAATTTAAATATTCTGAATCGCTATTTTTGTTTCACTTAAGGCATTTGCGCTGTTTGCTTGACAGGTTAAGCACTTGAGCATGTTGTGAGGTATTCTAAGACCAAGTAAATGTCAGTGGTAGAGGGAATGCAAGAACGCGGAAGAAGACATGGAAAAGAAGACAGAAACATCGAAGTAACGTAAATGTTCGCACTTTGCAGAAATACGCTTGTCATCGACTACACTTCGCCTACACTAAGGATTCTTTTTCGTTCTCTCAATCTCTTCATCAGTCTATTTCTGAATGCGGCAATTCTGGCATCAACAAATCTACAAACTCTGTCTGTCGCCTGGCTCTAGGATTCTTAAAATGTCTTAAGTAGTCATAAAATAAAAAAATAAAATTGTCCCTAGTCTCCTGTTTTACGAGGACAATTACATAAAAGCGGAGACGATATGCTTTGAAAATACTCTGTCTGAAAATGGCACAAACCCCTGCCACATTTAAATGTGACACTGATAGTAACCATAAGGACTTCTACTTGAAAATTTTTTAAATTATGATGGGGCACAAACGGGACATTAAAATATAAACATCTGCCATTGAAGACAAATAGACTGTCGTTGTTCCGAATTGAAAATAAGATCATGAATCTCGAACGTTTGGTTAATTTAACCTAGTTTGTATGGGTGGTATAGTTGTTATGTGTATCGATGATATTAATATTTTCATAAAATAATACTGAAACTGTGAAAAAGTAGTTTTTGTTTATTATTATTATAATTCTAAGAAGTAGGGATTACCTTAGAAAAACTGAACAGCTCCTGACAAGTTCCCCATACATAGGACATGATCTGATATGAGTTATTAAAATGAATGTTGTGTTTTCAATAATGTGAGATGATTATAAAATAAAATTCCAAATTCAACAAAAATTCATTTAAAACAATTATTCAACTTCTAATTTTCAATAATGTATAAAAACATTTTTATGTACGCACTTTCTAAAAATGTTAATCATTTTGTAATAATACATATTAATGACTAATAGCGTATTTACTGTGTGAGTTAAGACTTAGTAGAAAACGAATTTTCTCAAGCTTGTTACAAAATATTAGATATGTTTTGTAAAAAGACAATTAAAGATTTTAATTAAACATTTTTAAACCTACCTTCTAGGAGCTAATATGTATAAGAAAATTACCAAAACAAATGAGCCACGTTTTTCCAGAGTCGTATGCAGAAGTAATAGAACTTGATGATATTATCTGTTATATGTATTATTGTGTATAGTTTGTTAATATTTTATTAAGTTCTGCAAAACGGTATGTTTGTTAACTTTATTGCAAAAAATATAGACTGTGTTCCATATAGAAAACTAATGAAACCTGCTGTCTTTTACGGATTCATCTGAACTTAGAAACTATTAAAATTATTCATATTTTATTTGTATATTGTGATAATAAAACGAAGATTAAAGGCTTAAGCAGTTCAATGTTTCAAATTTAATACTTTTTATTTCGAGTCTGAAAAAGCATTAATTTCCAAAAACATTTAATTGACAACTTGGAATACCTTAATTTCTCTTATTTTATAACTTAAGAATACATTTTTAGCTGATTCGTTTAGGAAAATAGTCAGAACCAATTGGCCTGATCACCGGGGCGAGTTGTAATTTAATATTATTGGCAATGCTAAATACTTCGTTAGACAGCAATATCTCACGCCCGGGGACCTATCCTCGATAATAATCATCACGATCCGTGGTAATAACGGACTCTCGCATGAAAATATTTTTTATGAATATACTGAACTTACGTATGCGGATATAAACACATTCATACTATATAGATAGCCAAGACGAGATACGGGTTGGGAGAGGCCGTATTTACATTTTAAATTGCTTCGGAATCAGACTCCATTTTTTACGAGTTGCTACGCTCATGGGTGTTCATATATATTCCGGTTGGCGAATGTGCAGGTCAACGATTCCGTGAGATATCGGCACTGAAGTCGACGACTTCTTTCCAAGATGAGATATCATTTTTTATTTTCATTCAGAAATGTTACTGATTTCTTAATCATGATGGTGAATCGAATGATACATTTCTTATAAAATTATGGCAATGCTGAGGCTTATAATACTTTAATTGTTTATAATCTTGTTTTTCTCAACTAACATTTTTTTATACAGGATGGGCTATTTTTATCTATCTACCCCAAAATCTCCGTAAATAAGCGGTATACAAAAAAATTGTTCAAACAAAAATTGATCAGGACAATGGGGGCCATCTTCATGTAAAATCGGGTTTGAACTTGAGATAAATTTTCAAGGTTCTCTGAAAGTCACATTGATTTTATAAAATAGGAACCCCTATTTTTGACATTAGATTATGAAAAAGCGGGAAGTTTTACATCCGAAATGATATTTAGAGTCAATTTTCACGAGATAAAATACAGGGTAAATCGAGGTCAAATTTCAAGAATCATGCAGAACGTGAATTTTTTTCTTTAAACACGTTTTGGCAACACAAAGCTGTTGTGGATTTGAGACCAACGACCTTGATCACCTTGACCTTGTGGCCAACTTGGAAGGTCATTCGAAGGTCAAAGTGTGGAGTTCTTTGGTTTGGAGCTTGTGAGTTTGTGGGTTTGGTTTCGGGTGTATTAGTTGAAGGAAACAAACACTTTGACCTTTGACTGACCCCCAAGTTGGTTTAAGGTTAAGGTGATCAAGGTCGTCGGTCCCAAATCCATTCCAGCTTTGTGTTTCCCAAACCTGTTAAAAGAATAAAACAAAAAAATCATTTTCTGCATGTTTTTTGAAATTTGACCTCGATTTGACCTTGATTCGACTGCGTTAAAAGTGAATCTAAATATCGTTTCAGGCGTAAAATGTCCCGCTGTTTTAGAATCTAATGTCAACATTAGGAATTCCCGTTTTAAAAAATCAATGTGACCTTCAAATAACCTTGAAAATTTATCTCAAGTTTAAAACAGATATTGCAGAATGATATCCCCCAGCGTCCTGAGCGACTTCTGTCTGAATAATGTTTTTGTTTACAGCTTATTTCCGGAGATTTCGGGGTGGATAGATTAAAATGGCCCAATCTGTATATCTGAATACATTCTTTCCGATAATTTAGATTCATTTGATTTCGAATGTTTTAATGTTAAATTTTTAGAAAATTCTGACATTCTTTATTGCTGGCCAGATGTATGCTAAAAAAATCGAAACTCAAAGATGGAGGCCGAGGATTCCAACAAAACTCGAACGGTTACGAGCTTTATAAAGAATTAGAAGTAGAAGAAAAATATTACCCTGAGTAGAAAGTAAATTGTCTAGAATTACCTGTTGGCAAGAATAAACAGTAAATATTGCTATGATTTATGAGTCCGCTGAAAAACTGTAGGTACGACGTGTTGTAGGTAATCGTTCAGGAAGGGGATTGGTCAGCTGCTTGCTTTTAAAACTGAGTTAAACTTTCCGTCGTTACAGGCCTGTAACGTGCTGCCTCTAGCGCAGTCCATGAGAATTGACAACGGAAAGTTGACCTCAGTTTGGTGTACCCGATCGCGTTTACCCTCCTCGACCGATTACCCGCAACATTTTGCACCCTCAGTTTTTTCTGTGTCATTGTACGCACAAGGTATTATCTACAATTTCCTTTTTTTTTTTTTGACTCGAAGAGTGATGTCATTCTTTACTTTTACATCCAAATGCCACGGTCATGATAATCTTTAGAATGAATTGTTTTTTACCGTTTCGAATGTTAAATAGATATTATAAAACTTTTATTTTTGAAAAAATAATTTATTTTATAAACTAAAACCAATCTAAACTTTGGACGTAGCTATTGCTAATTACTTTTGAATAAACGAAAATTAAAGAATTATGCTTATTCATTAAATAAAATAAAAAACTTCTTTAACTTTAGGAGCCATGAGATTTACTGCAATAACTAATAAATTATTGAAAACATTTTAGCATTTTGTAGATGGTATAATGTATAAAGCAATATTACTGGTGGTACCAATACCAAGCTGAGTAGTAAGCTCACGTCAGTTGATTTAGTGTCAGATTGGTCACGGGCTGTCGCCTCACCCTCTGGGTCTCTCTCTTTCTCTCTTTTTCTCCTTTTCTCCATTCTTTCTCTCGCTCTCGAATCTGGCATAATATTCTTGATTTTTCTTCTTTTCTCTCTTTCGAGAGCGCCTTTGCTCCAAAGATCTTTGATCCCCCGCCGCCTACCACCTGATCATACGCGGCTTCGCATCGAAAAGAAACCAATCCCCCCGTTTCACCCTCTCAAACTGAGGATGGGGAATCCATGTGGAACATTCTCCACGGAGGGAAAGTCGTAAGTTTCCAGATGCGTTTGAAATCGAAACACGAATTGGACTCGACGTTAAATCGGTATGATAGAAACCGAGAATAGTAGAAATGATTTATATTCTCTTATTCGCTTTAATTTTTAACTTTCAACTTTTATGCTCATATAGTTTGTTTAATTGGACGACAACTGGATAAAGATCATCAGATATTCATATCTGCCAACTGGCACATAAATGATAAATGAAAATATATGATTCTGGGACCAACTAATTTTGGTCTTAATCCAGGGAAACACCCCCTGAGAGTTTTGATAAAAAATTGAAGTAACGTGAATTTTTAATTCACTTCACTTCAGATTCTCGTTTAAAAAAATGTACATCCGCTGTGAACTTAAAAAAAACTGAAGTGAGGTGAATTTCAAATTCACTTGAAAGGAACATAAATGTGAAATGAAATTACATAATCGCGACCCAGTTGTCATGTAAAAATTTAATTTCTCAAAGTTCTGTAGGCTTTTTAGGCACAAATACTTATCAGTTGAGTTTATGGTAAAAAGTTGCAAGCAACCAAAAGCTTAAAACCAAAAGAAATGACTGCTATCAAAAAATAATTAGAATGTAAATTTCTATAGAAATTTTCTTCCTGAACTTTTGAAAAAATTATTTGAAAAAATTATTATCCTTCTCAAGATATTTTTACATATTGCTTGTCATTTATCAAAGGAAGGATGGCCGAGAAATAATTATTAATCAAATTATTGTACATTATATTTCCATAAGTATTAATAAAAAAAACAGAATTAGGACCGCACTCTAAGCGTGTTAGTTGAGTCAGGTTGCGTCATGCGTCTAAATTTAGTAGAAATGATTCAAGGGCCAAGCTTGTTTACGTTCGGAGTCCCAGGATTTCTGTTTAATGCGACTATAGCGCATGCCAGTAGCCGTGCACAAATCCGGGTTCCAGTGTATGTATTTCCAGTGTATATTCTTAAAACTGGCATATTTTACGTTCTCGAACTTCGTAAAATATACCCAATATGATTATACAGAGTAATAAAATACTACGACTGCTAAGCAATTAAACTTAACGAAAAGTTCTAAAAACTTTAAAGATTTATAAACTAAATTGTAAAATTAAAACTTGATAATAAAATATTCTATCTTTAAGCCTATTGATAATAATTTTATTGACGTATTATATGTTTAAATTTTAAAGGTGAACATTTGAAAAGACAATGAAAATTTAAAGTTTCACTTGTTGATTTTAAAACATTTCAAAGCCCAAGTAGAATTATATATTATTTAATTTTAATTTGTTAATTTTAAAAGAAAAATATATTAGAAATAGAAATTGCAAACTATAAATGTTTTGAAAACAATTATACGAGTGATATTGAAAATATTATTGCATCTAGATTTTTTATTATAGAAAATTCCTGGTCAAAGAAGAAATTCCAAATAATTTGTTAATTCTTTGAGTTTCCTGTTTCCTTTATTTAAATACAAAAATTCTTATTCAGACATATTTTATTATTATTAACTACTTTTTCAGCTTTAATTTAAATTGATTACATGCATTTACATACATAAGTTAGCCAAAAATGTGTGTTTATCAGATTTTGCAAACGCCACCAGCTAAAGTTCTTCTTTCTGGTAATAAAATACTGCCATAAATGTTGTTTTATTTGTCAAAATTGATTAGATATTCCGCTAGGTCGCTTTAGGTCCGAAAATGAATTTTCTCAGGTTTCGCTTTTTATGAAAATAAAAATGTGAGGCTTAAAAAATATTTAATCTATAGAAAGTTTTTTTATTGAGAAATAAGTCCTGAATTTTATTAAACAATAACATTAAAGGAACATGGTTGGGACCAGAATAAAAAAAATGTATTTTTAATTATCATTTCCCTGGAAAAATAGAGATAGTTTTCCTAATTATAAGAACTTTTGTGTATTTTAAAATTCAAGAACGGAGAAATTCAGGGCGTATTGTTTGCAAAATTTAAAATCATAAATTTTTGGGGCAACCTTTGTATTCATACAATCATTTATTGAAGTCGAAAGCATATTCTCCAAAGTAATACACTTTTCAGAAATTTGTGAGCAGTTTTTTCGGTAATGGTGTTCGACTATTTCGCCATCTGATGCTCAAAATCAGAAATAGAAAAAATAGATCGAATTTTGAAGCTGTACTTTAATTTTTGCATAAACATGTTTGTACAATGGCTTTGTGGAGTTTAAAATAATTATTGAATAGAAAAAAAAAGTTTTTATGCAGAACAAGGTGTTTCAGATAGAATTTTCTTCTTATAAAATAAAAAAAAAAACAAATTTATCGTCCAAAAAGTTTTTGTAAAAAAATAAATAATTTTACAATTTAATCTAAGTTTCAATGCATCACAAACTCAAATAAGCTTTAATAAATGTATGTAGGGAAAAATTTGATCCACATTATCTAAAAATATAAATAATAGAAAATGGTAGTAGTAAATATTTCATGCACAAATTATTTTAAAAAATTACTTTGAGTTCATTTTTGTTTCAAAGAAAGTTCATTTAGGCTTATAATGTGTTAAAATTTAAAGTAAATAGGACAATAATAGTAAGTTCCATCTGAAACACTTTGTTTTCAATGAATGCTTATTTTTAGTGTACAATAAATACTTGGAATTTTATATAAAAAATCGTAAAAGCACTTTTAAGTACAAATTAAAATGTGTCTTCAAAATCGGAAGTATCTGTAGAGCGCGTCACATTCCTATGCATGTTTCAACAGAGAATAGTAATTTTACAGTAAAATACAGTTTTCTTTTTTATAGTTTAATAATACCTCTTTTAGTTTTTCTAATTCAGACTTTACAACAGAAAATATTAATATTTGTATTACAACTTTACGTTCGGATAGAAAACTGCTAGCCTTCCTAGTGTACATAATACTTTATTTAACAAATGTTTAATTTACAAGTTTATGACGTCTGATATTTCAAGTTAGGTTGACGCGTCCATAATTGTACACGGGAAACAGCAAATGCGCATGTGCGGGGAACGATTATGATCATAATGGTACTCCGCACATGCGCACTCGCTGTCCAGCCCTCCTGTCATATAAACAGCTACTTTCAGAAATGAAAAACGCTCATAAAACGTATTCAATTCCTGCCAGAGAATCTTCCATCCTTTAGTTTTTATACTTGTTTTGTTCGTAATTTTTCTTGTACCGCGTAAATTTGTAAGGTTTCAGTTTATAGCACGATTTCTCTAATAAAATAGAGTATTTAAGGCAAAACAGAATTAAAACGATTAAGAAATAGCAATTTTATTAAGAAAGTAGTTGGGGCGCTTCGAATACTTTTTCAATAATAAACAGGTAAAGCAATTTTTTGTTAAACACATCGATACTAAAATGCTCGAAGAATATTTCAAAATAACAATTTTGCAAACTGCAGATAAGACTATTCATGTTTCAAATGAAAAATTATATTTATCATGTGGATACTCCTCTAGTTTAAGCGTTTATGGATGCTTTTGAATTCCGCATTCCGCGCACAGCAGGTCCAATGAATGAAAATAATCAGTGCAGTACGTTAGAATCAAGAACGTGAATCGACGCCTGGTATATCGTTATCAGCAATCCTCTCTGCTCAACTTCCCCATTCCCAGAGTTAATTTCAGTTTCAGCATTCGGAATTTTAAACCCATTTATCTGACGGAAAATCAATGGCAATAATAAAATTAAATTCAAATTCTAACGTAAGGATATTAGTTAAAAACCTTTCTATTGAAGAACCTAGTGAAAATATTTGATGAATTTCTTATAAGAAGTTTCACAAAGTAATAACTGACAAAACAAGTTCTTAATTTAATTACTGAGTAATAAAGAATATAATAAATCAAGGAGTTGAAAAAGGGGATGGACATGTCATCCTGAATTTCGAGACGATAATGCACTTTATATATGAAAAATTTATTTTAAAGTAAGACATTGTACCCAGAAAAGAAAAATCAATTCATTTGCGTTTAAATGGGGTTTGATGACTCCGTATAACTGTCACTCCGCGCATCACTTAATGGAATTCCAGATTGCCACTCATTGGTTAAACAGACTTCTGAATGAGAACATGAGTTTTTTAATGGACAAACGTATTTTTTTGCTAGACTCATTTAGCAGTGATTATGAATGGGTGTTATCAGAATCAGGAGCAATAGTTCCGATAGAAAATTATTTATTTAAATAAAAATGTTTCAATATATATAGTTTATATATTTATATAGAACATATAGTCCACTTGTATTTATATGTATAAAATTTATTCTTAGGCCTTATATATTAGTTTGTTGAACATTGTTTTTTACATATTTGCATCACACAACATTTAAACTTCACAACAACTATCAATAACTTTTTATTTTATAGAAATTATCTTGAATAAAAACGCGGGTATTGAAATCCTACACTGAGAAAAAAATTGTTAATGCTAAAAAATTTTTTTTTGATTGAAGTAAACCATTTATCGCCCACAGAATCAATGGGATATACGTTTGCTTTTAAGAAATGAATGCCTTGAAATCAAGAAAATAAATAAATGTCACCTTGAATCAAACATACAAGATTTCACTATAATATTTTTTTTTCACTTAAGCAAATAGATATCTAAAAAATCGATTTATTTGAATAAAACAAATTTTTTTCTCAGCGTAGCCTTTTTAATAAAAAAAATGAGGCCAATAAAATAACACTATCTGAAAAATGTTTAAACCAAAAGGAGAAATTTTTTAGAAGTTAGCTGAATTTTAAAACCGAAAGCCAGATGAATTTTAAACCCAAAAATATTAATTTTTAACAGAAAAGTTGACTTGCAACCAAATAGTTGAATTCATAAACAAAGCTGATCAATTTTCCACAAAAAAGATGCATTTTCAACCAAACACTTTAATCCATAACTAAATGATTAATTTTTAACCAAACGGATGAATTTTCTACTGAAAAATTGAATTTTCAACCAAGTACTAGCATTTTTAATAAAACAATTCAATTTTTAACAAAATGGTTATATTTTGAAGCAAATATTTGAATTCTCAACGTACAAAGATGAATTTTCAACTAAATGGTCGCAATTTTCAAACAGCAAATATAAAACTTTAACCAAAAAGTAAATGCTCAAATTTCCAACTAAGAAAAATTACTTCTACGAAAGTAGATGAATTTTCAAATTAAAAGGACAAATTTTATATCCAAAAAGACGTACACTGAGAAAAAAATTGTTAACGCTAAACTTTTTTTTTTGATTGAAGTAAACCATTCATCGGCCACAGATTCAATGGGATATACGTTTGCTTTAAAGAAATGAATGCCCTGAAATCAAGAAAATAAATAAATGTCACATTTAAATGGAAAACATTTTTTTCCCAGTGTAAACATTTGGATGTTTGTGGTACAAAAAAATCTGAGTGGATTGCGGAGTTTTTTTCTGGCACGTGCGCTCCCTGCAGCCATTAGAATGCGCACTAAATAAATGAATAATACTGACTGTTTAAGTGTAAATCTTATAATTTCTGTGCAGGATAATTTAATAAGATTATTGTAAAAAAGAATTACAATTTCATAATTATCGAACTTAGAAATAAATTGTGGCATCAACAATAATATATTAAAATATTACTTCATTTGAACTTTTTTAATTTTGATCAATTCTACATTTTCCAATTCAAATTTATTACTTTATACTTCTGATTTTAAACTATTATTTAAAATTTTAATCTACATATTACACTTTAGTTGAACGTAACTTTAAGGGAACATAAACTTGACAGATTCGCGCTTTAAATTTGCTATGTCTGAATAGAATTTTTAACATTGGATGTGATAATTTGAAACCATCATTTAATATTGAATTTAAACTCTTTTATCCGCACTTTAATGACACGTAGAATACCCATAGATATTATGTCAGGTTATTTAGTCTTATTCAACTTTATTCATTCAGTATTTTAACGAATTCGGAATAGCAGATTTAATAAATTAAAAATTTATATAAAAAAAAATTTAATACAATCAAATCTTCACGCGATACACATCAAAAAAGTGTGTTTAATTTTAATTTTAATTTCCAAAAATGTCGGGCTACAGCATGTA
>JAAAKG020022858.1:0-20177 GCA_010014905.2 Druon quercuslanigerum | reverse complement strand
CAAAATTCTTCGACACTTTTCAAAGAAACCTATTAAACTTTTAAAAACCTTTTTAAATTATTGAAATTATTTAAATATTACTTGAAATATTTTTAAATAATCTAAAATATTTCAAATCCTTCAAAATTTTAAAAATACGTTGAATTTTTTAAGAGCTCATGCAAAGTCCTTGGAATTTTTCAAATTGCCTTAAAGTATTTGAAATCCTATATAATCTTTCAAAGCCCCTTGAAATTTTTTCGAGCCCTTAAAAATTTCTTGTAATTTTTAAAAATATATTAAAGAATTTCAAATTATTTGAAAAATATTCTAAATGTTAAAAACAATTTAAAATAGCTTGAAATATTTTTAAATAATCTAAAATATTTAAAATCCTTCAAGATTTTTGAAATAAGTTGAATTTTTTTAGAGCTCTTGAAAATTTCTTGGAATTTTTAAAAATACTGTAAAGTATCTTACGTCTGAATATCCATTAAATAACCAAAATTAATTGAAAAATCTTTAAAATAGTTTAAATACCCTAAGATATTTGATATCCTTTAAAATATTTTGAAATTTCATGGAATTTTCAAAAATACCCTACAATATTTAAAGCACTTTAAAAGTCCAAAAAAATACTGAAATCAATGGAAAATTTCCTAAACTGCTTTTAAATATTCTAAAATATTTCAAATAATTTAAAAAATTTAAAATTTATTGTAAATTAGTTGCCCTAAAATATCTCAAATGCTTTAAAATCTTTCAAAATCTCTTGAAAATTTTGTTGGCTCTCGGAAATTTCTTGAAATTTCTAAAAATACCATAAAACTTTAAAATTATTTAAAAATCCTTCCACTTATTTGAATCAAATGAACATTTCTTGAAATATTTTAAAATATGCGAAAACATTAAAAGTTATTTAAAATCTTTAAAAATTCCCTGCCAAATTTGAAAGCTCTTGAAAATTCCTAAGAATTTTTTAAATACTATAAAATATTTTAAACGCTTTAAAATTTTAATAAACTACTGAAATCGATAGAATATTCCTTGAAATATTTTAAAATATTCTAAAATATTTCAAATCCTTTAAAATCTTATGATATATTTCAAGCTTTTTTAAGCTCTTAAAAGTGCCTTTGAATATTTTTAAAATCCTCAAAAATATTTCAAAGCTTTGGAATTTTTTAAATTATTCGACACTCTACAGCTCTTGAAAATTTTTCGGAATTTTTAAAAATACCTAAAATTCTATGAAATTCTTTAAAGTCACTTTAATATATTTAAGTAATTTAAAAATTTCTTGAAATATTTTTTAAAAACTTTAGAATATTGCAAATATTTTAAAATATTTCGAAATACGTTAAAAGTTTTTAAAGGTCTTGACAATTCATAGGCAACTTTTAAAAATGCTGATTCTGTGATACTTTTTTAATTTTTTGGCAGTTTATTGGAACTTAAAAAATCCCCTAAAATCTTGTAAAAGTCTTCGAAATTACTTTTTTGATTTCTTGCAAATTTCCTTTAATTTTTCAAAATACCCTAAAGCTATTCAATTTCCTTTAAAACCATTTAAATGATTGAAATAATTTTAAAATTCTATGTGAAAATTAAAAATGACATAAAATATTCCAAATATAAATATTTCTAATATCTAAAAATCTTTAATTCTAAAATCTGAAATCTCTCATTTTTTCCTTGAAATATTTTTAAGTTCTTTAAAATTTCTTGCAATTTTTGATGATACGCCTGAAATCTTTCAAATTGTTTGAAATCCCTTCAAATTATTGAAAGCGATTTAAAATTTATTTGGAATTTTTATAAAATATTCTAAAATCTTTTAAAAAATGATAGTTCTTTGAAACACTCTGAATTATTAAAAAATTTCAAGATCTTAAAAACTCCTCAATTCTTGCAAATAAATTTTTTGAAATTTAATAATTTTTATTTAATAAAATTATCTTTGTTAATCTAATGGAATATTTAGTAACATTGGTTCATTAATTTTTCATTATTTGAACAAATAGAATTTGTTTAAATTTTTTCCAAAAATTCGTTTTGTTCCTTTAAAGCTATTGTTGTTCGTTTAGTGGAATATATATTGACATTAGTTCAATAATTTTTTAATATTTAAACAAATAAAATTTAAAATAAATTTTTTTTTCTCGAAAATTTATCCCCGACCGTAAAAATTATTACTAATAATCTAATGAAATATTTAATAATATTGGTCCATTAATTTTTATATGTTTAAACAAATGGAATTCGTTAAAATTTTTTTCTCAAAAAAATTCGTTTTTTTTCCTTAAAAGTTATTACCATTTGTCTAGTGGAATATTTATTGACATTATTTTAATAATTTTTAATCATTTAAACAAATAGAATTACAAAAAAAAAGATTTTTTCGAAAATTTGTCCCCGCCCTTTAAAGTTGTTACTATTAGTTCAATAATTAATAAATGTTTAAACAAATAGAATTTTTTTTCATTAATTTTTTTTTTAAATTTGTTTTTTATGCCTTAAAAGTATTACTATTAGTCTAGTGGAGTATTAAATAACATTGTTTAATTAGTTTTTAAATTTTTTAACAACTGGAATTTGTTTAAATAATTTTTTCGAAAATTTGTTTTTCCTCTAAAAATTATTATTTGTATTATTTATTACTTATTATTTCATTATTATTATAATAACAAATACAATTGGTTTACGTAATTTAAAATTCATCAAGCATTGTTATTAAATATTCCACTAAAGCAATAGTATTAATTATTGTACACAATTTTTTTTAAATTAATGAAACAATGTTGATAAATATAACACTAAAGAAATATTTATCATTTAAAAAAAGAATATATAAACAAATTCAATGTGTTTAAACAGTTAAAAATGATTTAACTAATGTTAATAAATATTCCACTAGACGAATAGTAACAACATTGAACGTAAAATATGAATTTTTGGAGAAAAAAAATTCCATTTGTTTAAAAAATTAAAAATTAATTAATCAATGCCAAGAAATATTCCACTAGACTTCAAGTAATAATTTTTAGGGAAAAAATAATTTTATAACAAAATTACTTAAACAAATTGCATTTCTTTAAATAATTACAACTTAAGTAACTAATTATAATAAAAATTGAAGAAATTTAAATTAGATTAAAATACAAATTAAAAATATTATTTAGCGACCAACCAGCAAATTAAAAATAAAAAAAAAATAAAAACTAGGGAATTTATTTTTTCGATTTGGAATAAAATAGAGGGGTCGTTGCCTTCAGCTTGCAAAAAAATTTTCCCATCCATTTTTGGACCACCCTAATTCTCATGTTCTCTAAAATATTTTATTAAATTCTTATTTTTGTAAAAAACTTTTTTACTAAATAATTCAAATTATAATAAAATCTGACCAATTAGAACTGTGAAGAATCTTTTAAGTTATAAACTCAGCCCTTGTTAATTCAAATTTAACAATTATTGCATCATTTATCCAAAATCGAATCTAAAAATCCAAATGTCCATACACAATTTTTTTAAAAAACAATTTCAACTTAATTAATTATCTCTTTCTAAAGCCTGTTTAGATTTCTGCATTAAAATGAAAAACTATTAAAATAAGGTATCTCTTCGTTGATTACATATATTATTTAACAAATTATTAAATTTTAAAGTAGACAGTAAATAATTATCCTTGTATATATTATTAACGATAAAAAATTTCTTGTATTTTATTAGTATGGTATAATTTAGATATAAATTACTTTAATTATAATAAGAGAAAAAGTCTAGACAGTGAATATTGTACAATAAAATTCACTCTCAGCTGATTGCAAAAACTTTATGATGGAATTTTATCGATGGTCCCCGTATCCATTATGGCTTGAGTTTGAGGGAGCGTCAAAAAAGCGAAATAACTTTTTCATATTTCATGTCTAACCTTCTTCCATTTGGTGAGTACTCTATGGTCAGATTTTTTCAGATTGAAGTCCTGAGAAATTGGCAAATATAACTTTTTTGCCTGAAAATGTTTATCTTTGCCATATTCAGAGTTTAAATATATATTAGTGTAGTCTAACAAAAGTATTTTATTTTCTGAAATAGCACACTTAGAAATTTTTCCCTACGGAGTCAAAATGGCCACTTTTTTGCAGAATTAAAAAAATTTAAATTTATAGCTTTTTAAAATGGAAAAAACATTTTATTTTTGAAAACCGGCTGTAAGGACCCTTAAATAATTTTTTTCTTTAAATCCTACTTAAACTTCTAGAATACTTCTTAAATTTCACCCAAAAGTATATAATATACGCATGCTGAGGTAAAAATAAATTAAAATAAAGTGTTTAAATTAAATAAACAGCTTATTAAGAAAAGACGATTTTTTTAGGTCAAGAAACATTTTAATTTGAAAAAGAAACACGTAGTAGAAGTAGTTCCCTATTTCATCCTATCGAATTTGCCCTCCACTATACTTCTCCTTCCCTAGATTACCTTCTCTAGATTTCCCACATCTTCCCTTCCCTACTTTTGTAAATTTCCTCTCACTCCCTACTTCCTTTCCTTTACTCAAATACTCTCCTGCACTTTCTCTCCAACCTTCACACCCCTTCTTACTTTCTTATGAACCCCTTCTATAACTTATTCTCTTCCCCCTACTACCCTTAATCTTCTTCCACCCCACTCAACCTCTCTTTGAATTCATGCTTCCTCTACTCTTACTCCTACCCTTCTCATTCCCTACTTACCCTCTTCTTTTTTACCTGCACCACTCCTTTCCTCCTTTTTCCAATCCCCTTCCCATTCACACTTCGTTTTCGACCCTATCTTAATTTTTGTTCTATTTTTCCTTCTAGCCTCACTCACCCCCTTTTTCATTTCATGCTTCTCCTACTATTACTTCTACCTCTCTCGTTCACTACTTACCCTCATCTTTCTTATCTAAATCACCCATTTCCTACTTTTCCCAATCATCTTCTAACCCAGACCTCGTTTTCCATCCTCTCCTGATACCTAATTTTATCTTTACTTCTTCTTTCTATACTTCCCCTACTCTCTCTACTCTTCCTTTTCACCCCTTACATTCCTTACATCTTATATCCTCACTATCCTCATATCAACTTTCCTCTCCGAACCTACTTCTCCTAATTTCATCCCACGTCCACTTATCCTCGCTTCTCTCTTCTGCTAAAATTAATCTTATATATAACCTTAAAATCCTCTCTCCCTATTTCACCTACTGTTCGCTTCACCCCGACCATTCTCTCTCAAACTGCCCCACCTCCATATCGCTCCTAAACTTCCTGAGTACTTTCCCTAATCTTTCACTAAAATCATATTCCTTTTCACCCAACAGAATAAGTTATACATAGATTATATATAGCGAAGAAGACTGAAACTTTTTCGCTCCTCCAATATTCCTCCTTACCTGCTTTTTCTCCAATACTTTCCAATCACTCCAACCATTTCCTAATATTCTATCCTAAACTTCCGTATCTGATACTATCGTATAGCCCCCTCCTTTCTGCCTGTCCTATGTTTCACCTTTTCTACTTAACATAATTCAATCCTATAACCTACTTACATTTCTACTTCTCCTCTTGATCACTTCCTTTGTTACTCTGCTCTTCTTCATCTCTTGTATATCCTAATTCCCTTATCGTCACTCCCTGTCTGTCACTTTTTTTTCCTAACACACTCCCCCTATTTTTTGCTGTTTTCTTTACTATTTCTCCCAATCCTTACATCCATTAGTTCTTCTCCCCTGCTTAACCTTTTCTTCCTTTTTCTAGCCTACTTCTCCTCAAGATTCCTGCATTTGTTACTCTACTCTTCCTCTGCATCTCTTTTATATCCTAATTCCCTTACCGCCACTCCCCTCATGTCACTTTTCCTTTCCTAACCCATAGCCCCTTATTTTTTCTGTTTTGCCTACTATTTTCTCTACTCCTTAATCTATTATTTCTCCTTTCCCGCTTATAATTTTCATCTCTTTTCTATCCTAACTCTGCTATAATTTTGATTTCCTTACATTATTTCACACCCTTTTTCTCACTTGATTCCTTTATTATGCCATCCCTGCTTTCCAGAATTTCCAATCCAGTTCCAACCCATCCCCTCCTTACCTGTTACGCTTTCTATTTATTCCATACCTAACCTACCAGAAAAAAACATACCAAAAAAACCTACCAAAGCTTAGGTTTGTCTTTCTGCTTATCCAATTCAGACCTCCTTTTTAGTTTATTTCTGCTACACTACTTTCTACAAAAACCTCCAATCTCTTAATATACGTTAATCCCACTGTTTCTCCTACTCTTACTCCACCCATCATATACATTACTTCCTCTCACCTAGTTTTCCTATTTTTCCTACCAATCCTACTTCTTCCACATTTCAAATTCCCTTAGATCCATATATATCCCTACCTTTCCACCCTACATCATCTATCATACTGTCCTTGTCCTATCTTCTCCACTCCAAATTCCCTTGCACTCCTACTCTCACTTCTCTACTTTCCCTAAAAATCGGACTTCATCGTTCATCCTCTTATACACATACCTCATCCCTACTTCCTACCACATAGTTTCTTCCCATTTATTCCAATCTTTCTCTTCCCTTTACTACTTTCCATCTCCTCTCAACACTTCCGCTCACTTGCCCACCTGGATAAAAAGTACGGATGGATAGACACCCGAATGAAATTTCAAGAGTTTTTGCCCGGGGTTACGAAACACTAGAGAATAAAAACTATATCGAGTCAGTTGAAAAATCAGTCAAAAGAATTTTTAGAAAGCACTAAAAGAGACAAATCTGGTATAACAAACGACTAATTGCTAGAGAATTAGAACAGTATAGAACTCACCTCTCGCGAGTGTGACGACCCTCCTCATCGTCCTCCTCCTCAATGTCGTGAAGCCGGGGGCTTAAGCGATGCTGAGTTCCACCCTCTCGAGAACAATCTTCCTCTTTTGGCAACGGATCCCTCTCGTCTCCAAGATCGTCGAGATCCTCGTCAAGGTCACTGAGAGGGGCGAGTTGCTGATTGTTTACCAAGGGGAGCAAAATTTTCTGCAGTTGGTTTTGTTTCTGTATGCAAGATGCGTTCCTCGTAATCTCGGGAGTAGGTCCAGAAATGGATGCACCCCCGACGCCACCGCCGCCGCCGCCGGCGCACGGCAGGCAACAAGACCACGCGCCCCCCACTTCGGCACCCTACCACCCCTCAGCGTCGAAACTACCTACTGTTTTCTAAAATTTCACAATTTTTTCACTCAGCACTGAAAAACACTTTACGATCCTCACCTTGTTTCAGCCACAGGTGCTGACTAGATCCAACCATTCGACAATATCCCAAAGGCTTACGAATTTCGGCAGCCAATTTTCTCTCAAGTTCCTTTCACCTTTTCGTTTAGATTGAAAGCATTCAAGTGATACTTCTTCCAGGATTGGAACATTTTCTTCTTTAAAAATCTTTTGCCTTTAACTTTCTCTGGCTGATGACCCAGATTCCCATCAGTCTTCTTTTCAAGGAAGTGCGCTCTTCTTTTTAAAGTAACTGGAGTCTTTTCTTCCGTATTCCTTGCCAGAAAGAAATTTTATTGATCGATATTTTACTTATCGACTTTTCTCTACCTCTACTCTCTTTTTGTTCTTTTATCATATTTTGTTTATGGAGAATGCTAAATCTACATCTTAACTCTCCTATAGGGAGACTCGTTCTGGTGGGAAGAACCATTTTAGGCAAATGTAAATTTCACCTCCAAAGAAATGTCGGCACACATTTCTATGTAAAAACTTAAACATTTCTGTTTTCCTTTACTATTTTGTACCTTTGTAGAAATATCTTATGATTTATATCGAACAGTTGGAATAATTAGTCGAGAGTACTTGGAAGTTTAGGAGCACAGCCGGAAGTTTAAAAAAAAATATTTCTACACAGTTGATTGTAAAAGTTTGATGTTAACAACCTAGAAAGAGATTTAAATGACTTTTATAAATTCAAAACACTTGACGCGAAATGCTTCTCGAGTGTTTATTTGTTGACATGGTACATTGGGAACGTTTTCCTCATTTATTCTGGAACTATATGCTCCACATCCATTGTTCTTCTGGAAAGTTGGAAAACGTATTTCCAGCTCTTTTGTTTTTCCACATTTTCAAATAGATTCTTCCTCGATTTCCTCTGGCTAGCACATCCCAGATGTTAAATTACGGGTAATTTATTCATTCAGCATAGATCAAAATCTCTTCTAATTGGATTCCGTCTTTTATCGACAACCCAATTATTTACTGCGCTTTGGTCGACAATTTTCAATATGGTAAAGGGGCGTCACGTCCCAGTGATTTGAAAATAAAATCTAGCGATTCTCGAGCACACTCAAGATCAAGCACGCAGGTTCCAGTTTCTGCCGAATGCTCTATTTTCCTCTTGCAATTAGCGTGCTTTAGTATTCAATATATTCATAGCAAAGGTAAATGTGATTGTCGATTTCAAAATCCAGTAAGCACGTTATTTTTCTTCTTGGATGGTGAATGATGTTCCTGAATTGAAAAAAAAATTTGGTAAAAATTGAGTCAAAAGTTTCAGGGCCCAAAATGTTTCACAATCCAACACACTCTGTGCAGTACGAATTTCAAATTCTGTAAATTGGTGGTCCAACAAAAAAATTCTTTTTTAAATGGTACCCATGAACAGTGTTCCTTTTAATATCAAATAAGCCTTGCTTTTCAGGCTAAATTAAAAAATATATATTTAAAAATGCTTTTCATTTTCAAAATCCGGCTCGAAGGACCCCTGGGTTTTGTATTTCATTCAAAAGTTTACTATGAGAATTCTGAAGTAAAAATAGAAAAACAGCGATTATTGAAGTGAAATAAACATTTTGTTTACAAAGAAGAACAAAGAAGACCCAAAAATATTATTTCTGAGTTATATCAAAAATCGAAAATAAAAACCTTCTTTTTGGTTTACGCTAGTTTCTAGTCCGAAAATGAAAAATTCACTTTATATTATCAGAAAAATTTTCAAATTTTTCTAGACTAATATTTTTAAAGTATTGAAAATAAACTTTAATGCTAATTTAAGCTATTATTCTTTAGTGTATAAATTATCGAAAATCGTTGTTTTTTCATTGCAGGCTTCACAGTCTTTTTCCGATTCCCCACTTTTTCTCGTTTTTCCACTTCAATGTGAGCTGAATTTATAGAAGCCAATAACAAAAGCCAACTATTTTAGTTTCAAAGGTAATTATTTTGGCATAGAAAATCCAGTTTTATATTTTTAGTTGAGAACTTATCTTTTTTGGTCACACATTTATTTTTTTTTAGATGGAAATTTATTTTTTGCGTGGAAAAGCTGTCTTTAAGGGCATATGACTTGAGTTAAAAATGCATCTTTTTTGTTCAAAATTAAATATTTTTGTTTGAAATTTTTAAAATTTAAACATTTAAAATAAAATTTAATATCAATCCAGTATTAATAAATAGGCCACATTAATATTTCTCAAGGAATTTATTTTTTTACTTTCGTAAAATATCTTCTTTCTTCTTTTATAGTATTTTGGACTGTCAAGCCTGTTATCGGTATAGCTAAAAAATTGTATAAGTGTGCTCGTGTGTATGTGTAGGAAGTCCATATACAAAAGGTATGTTGTCCGAAATTTAAAACATTTTTGGCTCTGAAAAATCTCAGTCTTTCAATGTCAAAAGTGAAGACTTATGTTTGAGAGAGCAGGAACCTTTTTTTGCTGAATCGGCGGCAATTATAAAACGTAAAATAAAAGGAACTAAAGTATAAACTCTTAAAAATTTTAAAACTTACCTTTGTAGCCTAGATAATTATAGGAAATATTTTTAATTTAAAAAATCAGATAAAAATAGGTTTAAAATATAGATATAGTGAACCGAGGTGTTGGCCGATGCACAATGGATAAACCGTGCCACTCACAGTTTCATATTTTATAATGAAACTAATTTTTTCTGGATGAAAATCCGAAAGATTTTCCATAGTTTTCTGTAAAGTTAAATTTTAAATTTATTTTAGATGTGGGGATCAGTTTCGTGGGTATTTTCTGATAAAAATAATAATTACATATAGCTGCATTTTTTTGTATTTTAGTTGAGTCGAGTAAAAAATATTAGCAAATGTTTAACAAAACTTCGCTGACAAATTTTTTTGGAACATTTATGTCAATTGTAATTGTCTAAACAAATGTATTTTAAATTTGAGCTAAGCTTAGATACAAATTTGGCTACAGAATGATTTTTATAAAAAGTTAAAAATTTGACGTAAAAATGCGGAACATGGTCAAACCAAGGTGAGATCGTTTCCTTTGTTTGAATATTCCGATGACAATTTATCAAATACAATTTACCAACAATTTTTCCTAACATCTCCAGGATTATCTTTTATTTTGTGTTCTATTTCGTATTATAGAATAGCCACTTTTGCCTTTTTATGGAAAACTCTCGGGATCTTAAGTTTTTTTCTAAGTATCAATTTTCATAGAACGAAGCGCATTTTTTTAAACAGTAGATTTGGAATATATAAACAGTTTTGCTATTTTATTATAAATAATGTTCTTTTAATATTTTAGACATTTAGTTAATATTTTTAATTTATGAAACTTGACAAATTACATTACTAGATATTATGAAATGCATTGGCACCCCCGATTAATTAAATGATGAAATAATATTAAAAACATAAAAAATCATTTGCTGAGTTTTTCTCTGAAGTCCATGAATTGAAACAGTAACTCAAAAAAAGTTTTATTTTATCTTCCTATATACAAAATTTAGAGGTTACTGTATTAAGTTCGATTTAAATTCTGACTTTTAAGGAAAATATTGTGTTTTCAAAATGACAAATGAATTTTTAATCACAAAGTTAAATTTTCAGCCGCAAAGATTAATTTTTAAACATAAATTTTAAACATAATTAAACATAAATTTTTAAACATAAATTAAACATTTTAAACATAAATTTTTAAACATAAATAAAAAAAATATTTTTTAACTAAATATACAAATTTTCTGAAAAATAATCAAATTTTGAACAAAACATTTAAATGTTGAACTATATAGTTAAATTTAAAAATAAAAAAATGATAATGAATTTTTAACAAATTATAACTATATAACTGAAATACGTTAAGTTTCAACTAAAAGATAAATGTTTGAAGTCAATATTCAACTAAAACAGAATGATTAAAAAAAAAATGAAATTTTGATCAAAATAGATCAATTTTTTATGATAAAAATTAATATTTAACAAAAGAGTTAACCTTTCACGAAGGACCTTTTATTTTCCACCAAAAATATGAATTTTTAAATAAAATGATGAATATTTAACATGAATACTTCATTTTTCAACCAACGAGATAAATTTTTAAACGAAGAGTTTTCATCAAAATATATGAATTCTGAACAGTTTTATTCATCAATAAAAAAGAAAAATTTTCCACCAAATAATTTAATTTCTAACCAAAGAAGATGAATTTTTAAATAAGAAAGTTTAAATTTCATCAAATAATGCAACAGTTGAATTTATAGTTTGAAACATTGAAATAAAAATTTTTAACAAACAATATAAGTTTTTAACAAAGAAGATTAATTTTCATTAAAAAAAAGAATATTTAACTAAAGAGTCATTTTCACTTATAAAAAGATAAATTATCAACAACAACAAAAATATATAAATTTTCAGTCAATGCTCATCCAAAGAGATAAATTTTCAATTAAAAACGACAAATTTTCAACGAAACAGATGGGTTTTAAGTTTAAAAATTAGTTTTTAATCAAATTGATAAATTTTTCACAAAAGTTAAATTTTTATTCATAAAAAATTTATTTTAAGGAAAAAAAGAAACAATTTTTGAAAAAATTGTGTCACTTTAAACTATATTAGTTGAATTTTCAATTTAAAAAATTAATTTCTAGCTAATGAAAACAAAGAATATTTCTTTAAAATAGCTTACTTTTCAATCAAAGAGATAAAATTTTAATACAAATTTTATATTTTTATTAACCGAAAATTAAATTTCTTTTCTGAAAAAGATGAATCCTAGACCAAAAATTTATTAGATGATATTTGAATACATAAATTTACAACCAGTTGCTTAAAATTTTAATTAAAAACGATGTATCTTTAACCAAAAATACTGTATCTAAATTTTCAATTAAAAAATTAATTTTAAACGAAAAAATGAATTTTCAAGAAAATAGTTTCATTTATAACTGAAGAAGATAAATTTTTGAACAAGAAAGTTTAAATTTCATCAAACAATGCAGAAGTTGTATCTATAGTTTAACAGATTGAAATCAAAATTTTTAACAAAAAATATAAATTTTGAACAAAGAATATTAATTTTTATAAAAAGACGAATTTTTAACTAAACAGTAATTTTCACTTAAAAAAATATCAATGCACAACCAAAGAGATAAATTTTTAAATGAAAACAACAAATTTTCAAAGACGAATATTAAACTAAAAAAGGATAATTTTTTAAGCAGAAATTAAATGTTTGCATTTGTATTCATGAACAATTTATTTTCAACAACAAAAAAACAGTTTTTAAGAAAATGGATTTACTTTAAACTGGAGTAGTTAAATTTTCAATTAAAAAATTAATTTTCGGCTAAAGAAAATAAAGAATATTGAAAAAAATAGCTTACTTTTCAATCAAAGAGATAAAATTTTAATACAAATTTTATACTTTTATTTAACAAAAATTAAATTTCTTTTCTAAAAAAATATAAATAGACCTAAAATGTAGCATTTGATATTTCGAGTACATGAATTTACAACCAGTTGTTTAAAAAAAAATTTAAATTAACTTTAAAAAAAAATGATTTTTCACGAAAATAGTTAAAAACAGTAATATTAGGCGATTTTTACAAATAAATAATTCTTTATGTTCACTTTTATATTGCGATTAAAAAAGCACACTATCCAAAAAAAAAAATACCTGACTTTAAAAAAAATTTCTGAGATTTCCGGATTTTCCATTAATGAATGAAACAAATTTTTAAAATAATAATAAAAAAAAGGAATTTAAAAAAATTACATTTTCTACAAAATATTAGAATTTTTAATCAGACTGTTTTATTTTCAAAGAAATGGTCAAAGTTAGTCTGAGGTTAAAGCAAAAAAGTGAATAAAAAAAATAGTTTAAACTTTAGGAAAATATTTATTTATAAATTAGTTGCAATCTGATTTAGTTAGATAGTGAAGTGGATTTGATTAAACCAGCAAGTGTAAATAAAAAACTACCCCTGTATAAAGGGTGCGATTTCCAATATTTGTTTTGGGTAAACTTCCCACCACAAACAATATTGACCTTCTATCTAACTCGAAGAAGAAAACTTTGGGGTTAACAGAATCAGCTCTGGACAGTGGCAGGGGCATCCAGAGCTCATTTTAATTCGATTATCACAAATTTATTGGGAAAATGGGCCAAAGATAAACCCACTTTGAAATCGGAATTTCCAGATAAGAAATTTTAATTTTAAAAATTAATTTAAAAAATATATTTTAGTTGTGAATGATTAGGTAATAATAAAGGAATAAAATTGTGTTAGCTTTTAGACTAAATGTGTAAAAAATTACGAAACTATTTTATTCATAAGCCCCTGATAAAATTTATTAAAAATTTTTTCTAATTATTATTGATAAAATAGAACATTTTACTTTTATTTCTTTTTAATATTCGGAAATAATTATGTTGTTAACATTCCGATTTTTTTTTTGAATTCAAAATATATTTCAAGGTTTTGAAAGTTAAAAAAAAAGTTTAAATGATGTATAATTTAAAAATATTTCTAAAGGTATTCAGCAAATTGTAGATTTTCGAAGATTTTGAAATAGATTCTCAAAGGTTTTTAAAGAATTAAAAATATTTGGAGATAATACAATTTTTTTCACAATTCCAACGAAAATTTTGAATTGATTTATCTTTAAAAATTCTAGAAGAATAATTAAATATATTTAAGAAATATTTAGAGGCTTTGAGAAGATAAAAAAAAATACATTTTTGAAGATTTGAAACAGAGAATTTTTTTTTTACTTAAAGGGAAATGTAAAATAATCTTTTAATTTAACAAAATTTATTTTAGGATAATATTTATGAATATTTTTTAAACATTTCAAAATATTTCCAAAATTAAAAAAAGAATCTGTAAGAGTTAAGGACATTTTTTATAATTTTTTATAACTTTTTCAAAGTTTTAGGAATAGTCCGAACAATTGAAAAAAAATTAAAATTTTTAAAAATTAATAACAAAACGTGGCGATTTAAAAATTACGAAATTAATTCTTAAAGTTTTGTAGAGATATCTAAACGTTTGATCACTGAAAAAATAATTTCAAGAAAATATTTCAAAAGATTTAACAATATTAAATAGATTTAATAAATTTTAAAAAATGAATCTCAAAGACGGAGTAATTCAAGTCGTTTTAAAAAATATTTAGAAATTATGAAAATTATTTTTGAAAGATTTCCGAAAATTCAAAGAATATTTTTAAATTTTCTCAAAGCTTAAAAATTTGCTGAATATCTTCCTAACGGACCTAAATTTTTCATAAAATTGTTTAAAGATTAGGAAATTCTAGAAAAAAATTCAAATAAGTTTAAGAAATATTTAAGGGTTTTGAGAGTATAAAAAAAATTAATTTTGAACCTGAAAACATTTTAACGAATTTAAAACAAAATTTACATTTTTGAAGATTTGAAAGAGAAAATTAAAAAGCTTTTTAAAAATTTCCGCAAAGATGTAAAATAATTATTTATTTACCAAAATTTATTTTAGGATAATATTTATGAATATTTTCTAACCATTTTAAAATATTTCCAAAATTAAAAAAAGAATTTGTAAGAGTTACGGACATTTTTTATAATTTTTTATAACTTTTTCAAAGTTTTAGGAATAGTCCGAAATATTGAAAAAAAATTGAAATTTTTAAAAATTAATAACAAAACGTGGCGATTTGAAAATTACGAAATTAATTCTTAAAGTTTTGTAGAGATATCTAAACGTTTGATCACTGAAAAAATAATTTCAAGAAAATATTTCAAAAGATTTAACAATATTAAATAGATTTAATAAATTTTAAAAAATGAATCTCAAAGACGGAGTAATTCAAGTCGTTTTAAAAAATATTTAGAAATTATGAAAATTATTTTTGAAAGATTTCCGAAAATTCAAAGAATATTTTTAAATTTTCTCAAAGCTTAAAAATTTGCTGAATATCTTCCTAACGGACCTAAATTTTTCATAAAATTGTTTAAAGATTAGGAAATTCTAGAAAAAAATTCAAATAAGTTTAAGAAATATTTAAGGGTTTTGAGAGTATAAAAAAAATTAATTTTGAACCTGAAAACATTTTAACGAATTTAAAACAAAATTTACATTTTTGAAGATTTGAAAGAGAAAATTAAAAAGCTTTTTAAAAATTTCCGCAAAGATGTAAAATAATTATTTATTTACCAAAATTTATTTTAGGATAATATTTATGAATATTTTCTAACCATTTTAAAATATTTGCGAAATTAAAAAAAAAAGAATCTGTTAAAGTTTAAGACATTTTTTATAATTTTCAATAACTTTTTCAAAGTTTTAGGAATAGCCCGAATAATTTAAAAAATATTTGAAATTTAAAAAAATTAAAAACAAAAGTTGGCGTTAAGATTTCGAAATAAGTTCTCAAAGTTTTGTAGAGATATCTAAACGTTTTAACACTGAAAAATTAATTTTAAGAAAATATTTCTTAAGATTTAAAAATATTACAACAGATTCAAAAAATGTTGAAATATATTGAGAAATTTTGAAAATTTTGAACGTATTAAAAATTATTAAAATTTTGAAAGATTTTCGAAAATTTAAAGAATATTTAAAAACGCTCTCAAAGCTTTAAAATTTCCTGAATATCTTCTTAATTTTGAAGAATAAAAAATATTTTAAGATAATACAATTTTTTGTCACGATTCCAACGAAAATTTTGAATTGTTTTATTATTATTATTATTTAAAGGTTTTGAGAATTTAAAAAAAAAATAATTTTGAACCTGAAAAGATTTTAACAAATTTAAAACAAAATTTACGTTTTTCAAGATTTGAAACAAAAAATTAAGAAGCTTTTTAAAAATTTCCAGGAAAATGTAAAATAATTTTGTATTTAACGAAATTTATTTTTGGATATTATTTATGAATATTTTCTAAACATTTCAAAATATTTCCAAAATTAAAAAAAAAGAATCTGTAAGAGTTTAAGACATTTTTTTATAATTTTTTAAAATTTTTTTTAAAAAGTTTACGAATAGTCCTAAAAATTAAAAAATATTTGAAATTTTAAAACATTAAAAAAAATTAAAAACAAAAGGTCGCGTTTTGAAGATTTTGGAATAAATTTTCAAAGTTTTGTATAGATATCTAAACGTTTCCACACTGAAAAATTAATTTCAAGATTTTCGAAAATTTAAAGAATATTAAAAAATTTTCTCAAAGCTTAAAAATTTCCTGAATATCTCCTTAATTTTAAAGAATTAAAAATATTTTAGGATAATACAATTTTTTGTCACGATTCCAACGAAAATTTTTAATTGATTTATTATTATTTTTTAAATAATTTTAAGAAAATGTCTTAAAATATTTTTAAACATTTTAAAACTATTTTCTAGAATTTCATAAAAGAATTTGGTCGATAGCATTGAATTTTTTCTAATTTTGCAAGACAAAAAAATTATAGAACAAAATTCGATTAAGTTTAAGAAATATTTGAAGGTTTTGAGAATGAAAAAAAAATAATTTTGAACCTGAAAAGATTTTAACAAATTTAAAACAAAATTTACATTTTTCAAGATTTGAAACAAAAAATTAAGAAGCTTTTTAAGATTTTTCGGGAAAATGTAAAATAATTTTTTATTTAACAAAATTCATTTTAGGATATTATTAATGAATATTTTATAAAAATTTCAAAATAGTTCTAAAATTAAAAAAAAAAGAATCTGTAAGAGTTTAAGATATTTTTTATAATTTTTTATAACGTTTTTATAAAGGTTTACGAATAGTCCAAACAATTAAAAAATATTTAAAATTTTAAAACATTAAAAAAAATTAGAAGCAAAAGGTCGCGTTTTGAAGATTTTGAAATAAATTCTAAAATAAATTCTAAAATAAATTCTTTTGAAATAAATTCTAAATAAATTGAAGTAATTCAAGTCGTTTTGAAAAATTTTGAAAATTAAGAATATATTAAAAATTATTAAAATTTTTAAAGATTTTCGAATTTTCCAAAATTTTTCATAAAATTTTTTAAACTATTGTTTCCTGCAATTTCATAAAAGAAATAGGTAGATAGCATGGAACTTCTTCTAATTTTGCAAGATTAAAGAATTTTAGAAAAAAATTCAAATAATTTTAGGAAATATTTAGAGGCTTTAAGAAGATAAAAAAAATAATTATTTTGAACCTGAAAAGATTTTAACAAATTTTTAATAAAATTTACATTTTTCAAGATATAATACGAAACATGAAGAAGCTTTTTAAGATTTTCCGGGAAAATGTAAAATAATTTTTTAATTTAACAAACTTTATTTAAGGATAATAGTTATAAATATTTTCTAAACATTTCAAAATATTTCCAATATTTAAAAAAAATAATCTGTAAGAGTGTAAGACATTTTTATAATTTTTTATAACTTTTTCAAAGTTTTAGGAATAGTCCAAACAATTAAAAAATATAAAAATTTTTTTAAATATATAAAAAAAAATAAAAACAAAAGGTGGTGTTTTGAAGATTTCGAAATAAATTCTAAAAGTTTTGTAGAAATATCTAAACGTTTCAACACTGAAAAATTAATTACAAGAAAATTATTCAGAAGATGTAAAAATATTTCATAAGATTTAAACATATTACATAGGATTTAAAAAATTTAGAAAAATAAATCTCAATGACGAAGTAATTCAAGTCGTTTTGAAAAATTTGGAAAATTTAGAATATATTAAAAACTATTAAAATTTTTAAAGATTTTAGAAAATTTAAAGAATATTAAAACATTTTCTCAAAGCTTGAAAACTTCCTGAATATCTTCTTAACGGACCTAAATTTTTCATAAAAATTTTTAAACTATTGTTTCCTTTAATTTCATAAAAGAAATAGGTCGATAGCACGAAACTTTTTCTAATTTTGCAAGATAAAAAAATTATAGAAAAAAATTCAATTAAGTTTAAGAAATATTTGAAGGTTTTGAGAATTAAAAAAAAAATTTTGAACCTAAAAAAATTTTGAACCTGAAAAGATTTTAACAAATTTAAAACAAAATTTACATTTTTCAAGATAAATTTCAAAAGATTTAAAAAATTTAGAAAAAGGAATCTCAAAGACAGAGTAATTCAAGTCGTTTTGAAAAATATTTACAAATTCTGAAAATTTTTAATGCATTAAAAATTATTAAAATTTTGAGCTTTAAAATGTTCTAAAAATCTTCTTAACGAACCTAAAGTTATAATTAAAATTTTTTAAACTATTGTAAAATTGAATTTTTCTCGAGAAACTTTAGAAGATTATATTTACATAACTTCAAAAACACAAACAAATCAATTTAAAAATATATATGGTTAATAAAAATTTGTATTCTTTATTGCAAATTAATTTCCCCTTCAAATTATGGTTTGCCTAATTTTTTTTCTTGGTTGAAAAATTTATTTTCTTTGCAAATGCAACAATTATATCGAAAATTATGCGGCAAAAACCAGAAATTTTTAACAAAAATCAAAAATTATTATTTTAAAATTTTTTATTGAATGCTAGTGTTTTTCTTTAGATGTTAAATTCCTCATTTAAAAATAATTATATTTTAGAGAATATTTTACAGAAATATTTCAACAATTTTTCAACTCTTTTATTGTTGTTTCTTTAAAATTTGTATTGTTAATTTTTTTTAAATATTTTTTTTAAAAGATTCACAAATTTCTTAAACTTTTTTGTTATGCATGTGGCTTACATCCGAAATTGTTATTTTCAAACAAAAATATTTATAATAATTAAAATTTCAATTTTTTTCAGTTTCAGATTCAAAAATATTATATTTACATAATTTTGCATAAAAATGCAATCAAAAAATATCCTAATTCATTTGTAAAAATTGAAAAAGTTGATTTTTTTAAAAACAGGTCGCTATTGTTATTATTGACATTCAGTAGGGAATTTATGAGATTATAAAAACAACTTTATTCATTTTAAGCAAAAAATTAGATCCAAAAAAATATTTATAAATCTTGAACAATTTTTTGTTGTTTTATGTTAGTATTAGTTTTTTTAAATTTCAATATTATTGATTAAAAAATTAGCATATTTCGAAGATTATTAAAAATATTTGAAGAATAAAAGGACATGTTAGCGCTATTCTTACATTATTATCATAGATAAAAGATGCCATGAAATAAAAAATATTTTAACTGTAATTTTTTTATATTTTCGTTTTTAAAAATTGCAGATTGGTCATATTGTTTAAAGAAAAAAATCCCGGTTATTTCCTGGTTCAAAAACACTTTTTAGATTCTGTAAAACTTTTGAATTTTAAGCTTTAAAAATTGAAGTTTGAAATTTGAAATTTGAATTTTATATTAATTTTTTTATGAACTAAAAGTTTTTCTTCAAAATCTTAAAAAATCTAAATGTTGGTTTGTATTTTTCAAATATTAAATTTTTTTGGGAACTTGCAATCATTTTTTAAAATGACAGGCGTTTTTTCTAAAATTTGTCCAAAAGCCTCACAATTTAAAAAATGTGCCCCACAATTTTCTACATTTGTTTAAGTAATAAGACTTTTTAATTAAAAAAAGATTTAATTTTTAACGTCAAAAATAGGAAATTCAAAAATTGTGAACTAGTTCCGAATCTTTCTGGAAAAATTAATTATTATTCGTTTTCTAATTCTTAAAGTACAGTTTAATATTAAAAATAATTAATTAATTTTTTATTTAATTTTAATTTGGATTTAATTAATTTAATTTTAATTTTAAATTAAATCCAAAATTAAAAATTTTAAACTTAAACATTCTAAACTGAATGATATCATAATTGAAGAATGTAACAATTTAACTATTTATTTAAAAAAAATTGTTGGAATCAAAAACTCAAAAATAAATTACTAAAATTACATTTCCTGGTTTTCCTCGGTTTTCCGGTTTAGCTGTCATTGTGTTTTTTTA
>JAAAKG020022847.1:4595-20177 GCA_010014905.2 Druon quercuslanigerum | reverse complement strand
CCTAGCGTTTTAAAACTTAAACTCTAGAAACGATTATAACGAAAATGAAAGGCTTATGGCACTAAAAAATATCTTTCAAGACGAAAATCTTGATTTTAGTCTATAACAGGACTAATACAAATAATAAACAAATATTACAAACTTTTTGCAATAGAAACTGAGTCTGTAAAGTTTTTCCGGTAATGCACAGATTTATTTTTAATAATGGAAAATCAACTTGAATAAGCTTCATAAGATTTCACATTAAAGTACATTCAGTGACCTGGTAGGCTCTATCAAGATAGGCAAAAGAAAATAAACAAAAACAAACCTGTATGCATTTTGACCCGACCGTTGCACGGGAAAGTGGACTGCACGCTTCAGCTTAAAAGTGCATAAGTTGCCAACCAGAAGAGTTTATTTTTTTTTAATGAAAGGTAAAATAATAAGGAATAATTTAAATGAGAACATTTTTTAAAAAAATACGAGCTCAACACGAAAAATTAAAAATTTTTTGACTTTTTTTCATTTGAAATTTTGACTTTTTTTTCTTTATTTTTATAGAAAAAAGGGTACTACATTTTACATAACGCCTATAAATTTGATAAAAATCGGTAAAAAAATTTCTGAGGTGGAGTATTTTCAAAAAAATTTATCAAAAAAGTTCAAAGTGATGTAATTTCTTCAATTTTAAAATTTTCTCAAAAATTTTCTACCACAATGTCCTACCTATCTAACACTATTATTTCCCCCAGTTCAAGGAAAATCGGTGATCTGGTTAACAACTCTGATATTGCTGACCTGGAACTTCTCTTTTAGAAGAAATGTCATCTTTTTTTTGTTAAAAATGTATCTACTTGGTTAAAATTTTTAACATTTTTATTGAAAATTCAACAATATTGTAAAAAAGTCATACTTTGTGGTTGAAAATTTAATTATTTTGATGAAAATTTGTCTTTCTTGGATAAAAATGAACTTTTTGTTGAAAATTTATATATTCGCATTGAAAATTTCAGTGTTTTGTTTCTTGCTTGAAAATTGCGAACTAGGAAAAGGAAAAGGAAAAGGGAAGAGAAAAACGAGAAAGGCGAAAGGCTGAAAATAGAAAGGGGAAACGAAAAAAGGAAATGGGGAAATAGGGAAATAGGAAAAAGAGAAGAAGTTTGAAGGGAGCAGCGAAAAAATGAAAAGGGAAAGGTTTAAAGGAGAAGCGGAAAGGGGATATCGAAATAGTAAAAGGGAAGCGGAAAAAGGAAAAGGGAAGAAAAAAATAAGAAACCGGAAAGAGTGAAAGGGGAAAGGAGAAAGGAAATGAGAAAGGCGAAAGGCTGAAAATGGAAAGGGGAAAAGAAAAAAGGAAATGGGGAAATAGAAAAGAAGGAGTTTGAAGGGAACAACAAAAAGTTGAAAAGGGAAAGTTTAAAAGGAGAAGGGGAAAGGGGATATCGAAACCGTAAAAGGGAATGGGAAAAAGGAAAAGGGAAAGAAAAAATGAGAAACGCGAAAGGGTGAAAATCTAAAGGGGAAAGGAGAAAAAAAAGGGCGGAAATGGGAAAAATAGAAACGGAAAGGGTGAAAATCTAAAGGGGAAAGGAGAAAGAGAAGGGCGGAAATAAGAAAAATAGAAAGGGAAAGGAAAAAATAAAAATAAAATGGGGAAATAGGAAAAAGCGAAGGAGTTAGAAGGGACTGGAGAAAATACGAAAATGGAAAGGTTTAAAGGAAAAGGGGAAAGGGGAAAGGGGGTAGCGAAACAGTAAAAGGGAATGGAAAAAAGGAAAAGGGAAGGAAAAATGAGAAACTGGAAAGGGTGAAAATCGAAAGGGGAAAGAAGAAAGGAATAGGCGGAAATAGGAAAAATAGAAATGGAAAGGGGAGAATAGGAAAAAGAAAAAGGGTAAAGGGAATTGTAATACGAAGAAAAGGGGAAATGGTGGAAAGGGGAAGGGAAAACGGAAGTGGTAAAGGGATTGGAAAAGGAAAAGGGGAAAGTCTGGTCGTGCGCACCAAACTTTCTTTATTTGCTTCATATGCTTGTTTTCGAAGAGGATAGAACAAAAAGTATAGTATCTTTTTGGTTAGAATTTTTATTATTTTATTGAAAATTTAACAATACTGTTAAAAAGTCGTCCTTTCTGTTTGAAAATACGTCTGTTTTGTCAAAAATTCGTCTTTTTGGGTTTAAAGTGAAGTTTTTTTGTTGAAAATGTATATTTTTATGTTGTTTTTTTTACTTGGAAATTCAACTATGTGGTTGAAATTTATTTCCTTTCAAGAATAAAAAATCTTTGTTGATCGAAAACTCAACTTTTTGGCAAAAAATTCTTCTTTTTGGGTTGAAAATTCAACTTTTTTTATTAAAAATGCAACTGTTCGGTTAAAAATTTATCTGTTTTTATAGATCATTCGTCTTTTCATAGCAATTTTTTTATATTGAAAATTTATAATTTGTAGCAAAATTCATCTTTTCGGGCTTAAGATTTAATTTGCTTTTTGAAAGTTCGACCTTTTATCTTGAAAACTCAACTCCTAGCTTGAAACTTGGTCATTTTGGGTTAAAATTTTTATATTTTTGGTAGAAAATTTATATTTTTTCTTATTTGTGAACATGATATAAACACTCATTTTATTTCAACAAATTATTTTCCTATTTTTGTGAAAAATCACCCTTTTGTCCTGTTTTGAAAGCATTTTATGGTGCAGAATTTTTTTACCACTAATTGGCATGTAGAACTGTTATTGTGGCAGAAAATTCTGAATTAATTATTTATTTAATCTTAAATAAATATTGAAAATTGCTTACAAAATTATCTTCCAAGAATCTCGGTCGTTTCTATTTTCAAATGACCTAAATTGTGAAGTACGAATGATGACCATTATTACATTCGCAACAATCTGCGTACCAATACCATTTAAGATTTTATGGGGATAACAATTACTCTAAACGTTAAGAAATTACAGCAAAACAAGACTTCAAAGATAGTTTAAAACCTAATCGTTTTTCAACATCGTAATAATAATCACTTACTGGATGCTTGCTATTAATTTACTGATTTAATTAATATTGTCGTTAGCCTCTTTTGTATATTTTTTTGTCGAAGCAGATCTTGAAGAATAGTTTTAGTTTTGAAGTAACATCCATTTTACTTTTTTCTTTTGCTGACTTAATTTTGTTCAGGAATTTATTTAGGTTTCATAAAAAAAGTAGGAAAATATCTCAAAAGGGAAGAGAGGCTTTTAGTAAAAGCTTACTGTTTTTTTTTAATGAATGAACAAAGTAATTTAACTTTTATTCAGTAATTTAAATTTTCAACAAATAAAGATAAATTCTCAACAAAAACTTTCATACTGCATATTTTAATTCTTTAATTAAAACAGATTTATTTTTTACCATTAGTTACATTTTTAACCACAAAATATTAAATTTCAACTAAAAGAGAATAATTTTCTAATGAAAAAGAGAAATTTTAAACCTAAAAATAAGAACATTCTGAAAATTTTTAAATTTTTTAACTGAAAAGATTAATTTTTTAAGAAAAAGAATAATTCTTTACCACAAAAGAAAAGTTTACACATATTACATAAATTTCTAACCAAATATTATAATCTTTGCACTGGAAAATATTAAATTTTAATAAAAAATGGAATAGACAACTCTTTGTTAAAAAAAGAGAATTTTCAATAATAGAAGAAAAATGAATTTTCTACAAACGAGTTTAATTTTCTACCAGAGAGTTGAATTTTCAGCCCCAAAATTATTTTTTGTTACTAAAAAGAACAATTTTCAACCAAATAAATAAATTTTTTGACCAAATAATTAAATTTTTAAACAAAAAGATAAATTTTATAGCAAAAATAAGAGTTTAAGCAAAATACATTAATTTATAAACAAATAGTTACATTTTTCACTAAAAAAGATCAATAATAAATAAATTTCCAGTGAAAGAAATTTATTTTTAAATAATTTGACGAATCTTTCTCTAAAAATTTAATTTTTAACAAAGCTTTTCTTTTTTCAACAACAAAAAAAGAAAAAAATTCTACCAAAAGAGATGAATTTTCATACCAAAAAGATAGTAATCTAACAATCCAACAAAATAGTTGAATTTTCAAGTCAAAAGACGAATTAATAATTCACCTATTTTGTTAAAAAATCATCTTTTTTATTAAAAATTACACCACTTGGATGAAAATTTTAATAATTTGTTAAAAAAATTGATTTTCTTTATTAAAGATTCACCTCTCTGGTAAAAAAAAATAATTTGTAATTTAAATTTATTTATTATTTTGTGTTCTACCGACCTTATAGATAAGCATATATAAATATTGACACAGTCATTGTAATTTTTTAAAATTCACCTTCACTATTTCTGAGCCACACACCATATATCACTCGTACGTAATAGTTAAGGTTCATTAGTGTGGTGGGTCAGTGTCTTGCCATGACGTACCTTTTCTACTGCCTTATTACCAGTTTCTTCAGGAGTTTGCTTCATTTTCATCTTAATTTCTCGATACAGTCATTAAAGTTCTCTCAAACATTTTTTTTTATTGTTGATACAAAGCTGATATTTTCAAAGAAATTTATTTTTAAAAACTAACTTGTTTTTATAATTTTTTTACTTTGAAAATTCACCTTTTTTTGTAGAAAATGTGTCTCTATATCTGGAAAATTCTACAGTTCAGTGGAAAATTTTTTTCTTTCTTGATTCAAAATTCGACTTTTTTATGAAGGAATTTAATTCTTTTAGTAAAAAAATATTATTTATTTTAGTTTAAAGTTCAAATATTTTGTTTAAAATTCTTTTTTTGATGTAATTTTCAACTGTGTTTGATTTAAATAAAAAAATGGGTTAAATCATATCAATTATTATATTTTTAATTTATAGTTTACCTATTTTCGTTGAAAATGTATGTTTTTAGTTTAAAAATGCAACTTTTATGTAGAAAAGAAAATTTGTCTTGTCTTAAAAAATTCCACAATTCAATGGAAATTTTTTTTTCTTTCATTAAAAAGTAGATTTTTTTATTTCCAAATTGATCTTTTTTGGGAAAAAATTATAATTTATTATGGTTGAAACTTCGTCAATTTTGGTTAAAAATGCATTCATTTTGTTAAAAATTCAACAATTTTATTTGGTTTAGTTTAGAAATTCAACTTTTAGTGCAAAAATATAATTTTTGTTTGTAGAAAATGTAACTGTTTTGGGACAAAATTATCTTGGTTTAGCTTAGAATACAGCTATTTTCCTAAATTTTTTATAGTTTAATTCAACTATTTTAGTAGAAACTTCAACAGTTAATTGAAGCCAAAAGAAAATTTTTGTTGAAAATTTAAATCTCTTTTTTAAGTGTTGATTTTGGTTCAAAAAATTATACCCTTTGATAAAAAAATTTCTGAAGTGGGTTCAGCAATTTTTTTCCAATTTGTCCTTTCTAGTTGAAAAATGAACAACTTTCTTGAAAGTTTCTCAGCTTTATGAAGAATTCATAAATTTTGTTAAAAAATTCATCTATTTGGTTGGAAATTCATTTATTTACTTTGAAAATTCACCATTTTTGTAGAAAATTTGTCACCATCTCTGGAAAATTCTGCAATTCAGTGGAAAATTTTTTTCTTTCATGATTCAATTATTTCCGAATATTAAAATTAAAGAAAATTTAATAATCTCTTTAAATCTTTATTATTAAATTGATTAGAAATCCCTAGACGTTTTTTACTTATCAAAAGTTGCCTTGAATTGTTCAAAATACATTTCCTAGGTCTTTAACTGTTGAAAATTAATTTTTCTACTCAAAATTTAACTTTGATATTTTGGTTGAAGATTCATGCATTTTAATAATAATTCGTCTTTTTGGGTTAAAAATTAAACTATCTAAGTAAAAATTTATTTTTAGAGTTGAAAATTTAAATATTTGGATTAAAATTCCTCTTTTTAATAGAAATGTATTTTTATTGACTAAAAATGCAACTGTTTGTTTTTAAATAACATTTTTTGATTAAATATTGATCTACTGATTTGTAGAAAAAAAATCATCTTTCTGTCTCAAAAATGTATCTTTTTTTTAATTTATCTCTTTACTTACAAATTGATCTTCTTTAGTTTTAAATTCACCTTTTCGCTTATAATTTCAAATATTTTCAGGAAAATTTTGTTTCAAGACCTTTTCTAGATCTTCAATTTTTTAAATTCGATTTTTTTGTTGAAAATTCATTTTTTTACTGAAAATTTAAGTTTTTCATTTTCCTTTAAATTGTATCTTCTTTTGTTGAAAACTTATATTTGGTAGAAATAACTATTCTGTTTTTGTTAATGATATTTTTTTGAGTTTATAATTCAACTATTTCGTTGAAAATTCAACAGGTTTGTAGAAATAAATTACAGAAATTGTCTCAAATTCTTTATAGCCACATGATATTTTTTTAATACCTAAAAATTACTAAAATTTTTGAAAATTCCTTGAAATTTTTGTATTCTCTGCAAAATTCCTCGGAACCTTAAAAATATCCTTAATTATTTAAAATTCTGTCAAATCTTTCAAAATATCTTGAAATATTTAAAACTCCTTTTGAAATTTTTTATAATGTTTCAAAATATCCTGAAATCTTATAAAACTGCATGAAATTGTTAAAATCCTGTGAAACCCACATAAATACTTGATAATTTCTTCAAATTTTTGAAACACTACCAAGTCGCTCAGTGCTTGTGAAATTCTTTCCAATATACAGAAATATTATCAAACATCAAGCGATTTTTGATACAGATAAAAATCTCTTCAAAATCACTTAAAATTCCATAAAAATTCTTTGAAATCCTTGACAATCTCCAAAGTCCCTTGGAATCATTAAAAATAACATAAAATCTTAGTTTGTACGTAAAACAGTTTGCTAATTCTTAAAAAATCAGGGCTGCTTTTGCTGCTTGTTTCAAAAGTCATAAAGTAGTGCGAGGCATGCAATTTTTATAAAACAGAAAAACAGTTAGCAAGGACTTTAGTTCAGAATAAAATTATTTTCAATTTGTTGCTCAAATGGCTGTCTCTTTTTGCTACCAACCATTTTCGTCCCCACGATTTTCTCATGCTTATATATCAGCTTGTCCATATTTCTCTTTCATGAACTTCACTTTGAAGGCACACAAGCACATACACAGACAATCACACATGCAATCACACATGCGAAAATACACATATGTGGGACGTAGGTTCGCATGTGAAGGAGAATGAGAGAATAGTCAGATCTTGTAGTGAGAAGGCCGATAACGCGGTAGCGAGTGACGAGGAGAGGGTCAAGCCTGGAAGAAGCGGAATTGAAGGAAGGGGGAGAGGCATAACGGGTTGTGGGTGAGGAGGCGGGCGAGGAGGAGAGACGGACGAAACGCGTAAACACAGAGTCAACATGTAAACAGGCCACTCGCGAGACAAACAACGTGGGGGCCGCGGGCTGTTCACCGAGCGAGGCTCGCTTGCTCGCTAGCTCGCTCGTGCTCTCTTTTGCGTACACGTTCGTCCGCCGTGTCGGATTTATATCGAATCTCGGTCCGCCGCGCCGCCAAACCTCGTGCTTTGCAGATTCGCAAAACCGGCTTCATCAATTATCAGACATACGTCCTCGCAAACCCTCTCCAAAACACTGAACCATCAGCAAAATAGCGAACCATCAGAAAAACACCGAACTATCACCAAAACTCCAGATCTCAACAACTAAAGATGTGACCCCCAGATGGTGGTAGTCCTAATTGCATTTTGTTATCAAAGATTATTCTTAAAATCATTTTGGGAGTTGTTCAGTTTGTGTGAAAGAATCTGCTTTTGGATCTTTTGTAAGAAGTGTTGAACAGAAACGTCAAACGAGGACTCGTGAATCAGAATTAAAGTCTATTGAAGGAAGTGTTAGGTTAGTGTTTGCTGTCAAAGGTGAGTCTATTGTGATGTGACGTGTGGAGAGCTTGTTTGTGTGTTGTGCAGTTTCCTCCTCATCGGTAGATCAATTTTTAGGAAAATGTGTCAGTGATACAGTGGGAAGTGTGTGGATTCAGTTGAATTGACCATGTGCAGTGATTTGGATAGGTCGCGGTTGGTCCAAAATTCTTTATGAGGCAGTCAACGAATCATTGAAGATTCTTGGTGCGACAACGCGGAGAGGATTACGTGTATTGCCAACAGGTGTACAGATGGCTTGCGTCACTGCGAATCAACAGATATAAATGTACGTAATACTTCATCTTGGAATGATCTTATACTGTGAGAAAAAGAATTTTCTCAAGATTTGCAAAAAGATCACAATAGATCTGAAGATATCATTCTTGCTGTAATAGTAATCGATAGGAAAATCACCATGAGTTTAAAAAAAAACTTCTCTACATTGTTGGATCATTATGTTACAGATGAAATTAATACCATCAGATTTAGTTTGATGAGGAGCATCAACTATACATAAATCTAAAGGTATCGCTTTTACTGCAAAATTAATTGATGCGTAAACCCGTATCAATATAAAGAAAAACATTCTTGCATTGTTGAATAATTTTGTTGCAGATAAAAGTGATACATTCAGATTCATGGTGATCAGATGCATCTGGATTGTTCTCCAATATCGAGTTGCACGATTTTTCGAATTTGTTACGAAATTTATGTTGAATGCTAATATTTTTTACTTATCTAATCATCTCCTGGGCATACAGTTCATAGTATTCAAGTTTCCAAGGTTTATTCTTATGATGCTATGTGAAGAAGAAATGTTTTTACGAGTTGCAAAAAACGACACAGTAGATCTGAAGTTATCTTTTTTGCTGCAATTTTAATACGAAAATCCGTATAAATATAAAAAAACATTCTTGCATTATTGAATAATTTGTTTGCAGATCCAATGATACTTTCGGATTGATTTTGATCAGGTGCATCTAAATTGCCCTCTAATGTTAATTTTCAAGACTTTTAGGATTCTTTAGGAAATTGATCTGAAGGTATAGTTTTTACTCTATCAATATAAAGAATAATCCTTACATTAGCAGATAATTCTATTGTAGATGAAATTAATTCCTTCAGATTTAGCGTAATCAGATGTATCTAGATTTTTATCCAATGTCAAATTACAAGATTTTTAGAATTTGTTAGGAAATTGATATGTTATTAAGATATTCTTTTTAACTTATCTATACATTACCTGGGCATACAATTCATGGAATTGAAGTTCCCAAGGTATATTCTTTATGATCCTGTGTAAGGAAGAGAATTTTTTTAAGATTTGCAGAAAAACTGCAAACAGTAGATCTGAAGTTATCAATACGAAAATCCGTATCAATATAAGGAAACATCCTTACATTATTGGATAATTCTGTTGCAGATCAAATTAATACTTTTGGATTGATTTTTATCAGGTGCATCTAGATTGTTCTCTAATGTTAATTTTCAAAACCTTTAGGATTTGTTAGGAAATTTATTTGAAGGTATAGTTTTTGCTGTATCAATATAAACAAAAATCCTTACATTAGCGGATAATCCTATTGAAGATGAAATTGGTACCTTCAAATTTAGTGTAATCAGATGCCTCTAGGTTGTTATCCAATGCCGATTTTCAAACTTTTTAGGATTTGTTAAAAAATTCATATGAAATTTTGATATCTTTAGCTTATCCATATTCTAGGTATACCAGATCGTATGTGAAAAACAGAATAGTCTCAAGATTTTCTAAACGATACACTTATCTGAATGTATTGCTTTTTCTGCAATAGCAATTGATGCGAATACCGTGTCAATACAAGAAAAAACCTCCTTATATTATTGAATAACTTTGTGCAGATCAAATCGATACATTCAGATTTATGGTTATCAGATGCCTTTGGCTTGTTCTCCTATAGAGAATTGCAGGATTTTTTGAATTTGTTAGGATATTGATTTTAAATGTTGATATTTTTAACTTATCATTTCATTTCCTGGATATGCAGTTTATTGAATTGAATTTGCCAAGGTTTGTTCTCATGGTCCTATGTTATCTTTTTCGCTAAAATGTTAATCAATACGAAAATCTGTATCAATATAAAGAAACTTCTTTACATTATTGGATAAGTCTTTTGCAGATCTAATTGATACCTTCTGATTGATTGTGATCAGGTGCAACTAGATTGTTATCTAACGTTAATTTTCAAGATTTTTAGGACTTATTAGGAAATTCATCTCAAGGTATACTTTTTGCTGTATCAATATAAAGAAACATCCTTACATGATTGCATAATTAACGCCTCAGATCAAATTAATACATTCAGATTGAGTCTCCTCAGGTGCTTCTAGACTGTTCTCCAATGTTAATGTTCAAGATTTTAAGGACTTTTTAGGAGATTGATCCGAATAATTCTGTTGGATCTGGATAATTCTGTTGCAAATTAAATTTTGACACCTTTAGATTTAGTGTAACCAGGTGCATCTAGATTGTTCTCCAATCTCGATTTTCAAGAGATCTATAATTTGTTAGAGAATTCTCGTCAAATTCTGATATTTTTTACTGATCTATTTATCTCCTAAGTATTTAATTCTTATAATCCAGTGTAAGAAACACAATGTTCACAAAGTTTGCTGAACGATAACAATAGATCTGAAAATCTCGTTTTTGCTGCAATGCTGATTAATACCAAACTCAGTATCAATCTAAAGACACGTGGTTACATTATTAGATAATTATATTGAAGATCAAATTGATACCTCTAGATTTAGTGTAATCAGATGCATCTATATTGTTCTGAAATGTTGATAATCTTTTAGATATACAATTCATGGAACGGTTTCAAACGGTTATTGTTATGATTCTATATGACAAACAAAATTTTTTTAAGATTTGCAAAACTATGCACATCAGATCTTAACGTATCGTTTTTGTTACATTGGTCATTGATACAAAATCCGTATCAATATAAAAAAAGGTCCTTACATTTTGGGATAATTGTGTTGCAAATGAAATTGATAGCTTTAGATTTAGTGTGATCAGATACATATAGATTGTTCTCCAATGTTTATTTTCAAAAGTTTTCAGGACTTTTTACGGAATTCGTAAGAAAGTCCGATATTTTGAACTTATTATTTAAACATTACGTAATCATTCCTGGTTGTTCTTGAACGTTAATTTCTAATATCCATTTGAATTTAGTTTTGGAAACTGAATCCAGAACCGTGAGCTTGACCTGTGGTTACATTGAGTTTATAGCTTCCACTGAGGTTGAGATCAAGATAAAATAGAAGCAAAACAATAAAAACTTATTATCTAATTGATGTATGACTTGTATAATTACTCGACTCTTTATATAATTATGAGACTTTTTCTTCGGGCAGATTAAAGATCATTAAAGTGCTGGTAGTGTTTTTAGTCAAGATTTCAGAACATACGCTTCTTAATATGTAAGACTTTTTTCTAATGATTTTTTTTACACAAGTGCCAAAGCGCACGTGAACACGTGCAAAACCACGTGTTTGACGGCATCGAACTCAAATTATTTGACCTTGGAAAATGAAGAGATTGCTCGATTCAAAAGCATCGGGATTGAATGTTGAATTTTTAACTCGATCACACTCTTCCCTATATTAGTCTCTTTTCCGCTTTTTTAAATTACTTTTTATTTCTTTTTTTTTTTTATTTGCGGTTTTTTTCATTTGTTTGCTTTAACGCGAACTAAATTAACAGAAGACTACAAGAAAATTCGACTATTTTTTGTTGAACCTTTTTCTGTTTTGTTCAAAAGTAATCTTTTTATGATTGAAAATTCAACTGTTCTTTTTAGCTTTTGTCTTTTTGGATATAAAATTTTTCCTTATCGATTCAAAACTTTATATTTTTTTATTTTAAATGCAACTGTTTTGTCAAAAATTATTTTGTTTTTGGTCATTATTGATCAAAATTGAACAGTTTGGTTGAAATTTGAACTACGCTCTAAAAAATTCAGTTTTTGGTTGGTGATCAAATTTTCATTGAGAAAGTATTACGTTGAAAATGTACCTATTTTGTTCAAGATTTGTATTGTTTAGTTGAAAATTAAATTTTTTAGCCGAGGATTTAACTATTTTATTTTTGGATGGTAAATTTTATCTTTTTGAAATTCGCCTTTTTGGTAGAAAAATTATATTGTAGATTCTTCACATTTGAAAGATTAACTGTTTTGTACAAATAAATTCGTCTTTCTGGCACGAAAATGAAAAAATGCAACTAATTGATCGAAAATTAACTTTTTTTGGTAAAAAATCTAACTGTTTTTTAAATACTAATTTCTTACTGAAAATTTGATTGTTCACTTTTTGTTTAAATTTTTTTTTAGTTGCAAATTTGAATTTTGTCCAGACTGAAAAATATTGATTTATTTATTCTTGTTGAAAGTTATTTTGTTCTCACTGAAAAATTAACTTTTCCATTTTTAGTTAAGAATTCACCTTTTTTTATTAAATATTCATTTTTTTATAATTCGTCTGTTGGATTGAAATTTTAACTATTGGGTTGAAAATTTATATTTTTGGTTTAAAATTTAACTATCCAGTTTTAATTTTCTGCTTAAAAATATGTTTTTTGACTGATAATGTAATTTTTCCCTTTTTCGTTCGGATTTTATTTGAATAAAATCATTCTTCTACTAAAAAATGGTGCTTGATTGAAAATTACACTCTTTTCTTTCATTTCTCTTTTTGATTAAGAACTCATTTTTTAAATTGAAAATTCATCTCTTTGAGTAAAAATTTCGTTTCTTTTGTTTAAAAATGCAACTAATTGATCGAAAATTTACCTTTTTTGGTTGATGATTGATAATTTTCCTTATAAATTCATTTCTTACGTAAAAATCTAACTTTTTTTTACACACTAATTTCTTACTGAAAATTTGATCGTTCATTTTTTTATTAAATTTTTTTTTAGTTGCAAATTCCTTTTTTTTCAGACTGAAAAAACTTGATTTGTTTATTCTTGTTGAAAGTTAGTTTTGTTCTCACTGAAAAATTAACTTTTCAATTTTTAGTTGAGTATTCACCTTTTTTGAATAAAGATTCATTGTTTTATAATTTGTCTTTTTGATTTGAAATTTTAACTATTTGATTAAAATTTTATATTTTGGATTAAAATTTAACTACCTATTTTTAATTGCTTGTTTAAAAAAATATTTGTCGAATGATAATTTAACTATTTCATTTTTCGTTAAGAATTTATTTGATTGAAAATTACGCTTTTTTCTTTCATTTATCTTTTTGGTGTAAGAACTCATTTTTTTATTTGAAAATTCATCTCTTTGGGTAGAAATTTTTTTGTGATTCATATTTTTTTAACTCAACTACTTTTTTCAAAATTTAACTAGTTTGATACATATTTATTTGTTTTGTTGATTATGTATAATTTTATTTGGAAATTTATTTCCTTGGTTGAAAATCTAACTATTTTTTTCAAAATAATCTTCCTGTTTTACGATGCATCTTTTTCATTAAAATTGTACTATTTTGTTAACAATCATTTACTGCTTTTTGTTAAAAATAAATTTTCTTAACTAAAAATTTAAATTTTCTATTTTTTGCTGAATAGATTATTTTAGTGAAAGAATTTTTTTGTTTAAAGTTAAACGCTTTTTTAAAATTTGTCGTTTTGGTTTTAAAATTCATCTTTTTGGTTTAAAAATATATCATTTGGGTTTAAAATTGCATCTTTTTTGGTAGAAACTTAATATTTTAGTTAAAAATAAATGAAATTGGTAGAAAACTAAATTAAAAATATAACTATAACTAAAAATAATTTTTTTGTTCAAAGGTTTAACTATTAAATATTTTTTTTAATACCTAAGTACTTGGTTCAAACTTCATCTACTTCTGTAAAAAAATTTATTTTTTTGTTTTTGGAAACTAATCTGCTTGATTCAGAATTGATTTCTTTGATGAACAATTTCACTCTTTTGTGAAAACTCTTTTTTTTTGTGTTAAAAATAATTGTCTTAAACAGAAATTTAATCTTTTTGGCAAAACTCAACTATTTGATCAAAAATTAATCTGTTTTGGATTAGGATGTAACTGTTTTTTAAATACAAAATTTTTGGTTACAAACTCAAGTACTTGTTTTAAAATTAAACTAATGTGTGATAAGTTCATATTTTTGGTTGAAAATTCAGCTACTATTAAATTAAAAATTCATCTATTATTTTAAGGCTGCGGCTATACCTATGGGAAGCCTTGAAAGTTTTTTAAATTTCATTGGACAATCCTGAAAAGTGATTTTTTGTCCACCAATCCTAGACCGTCGCCAGTTTTCGGCCATCTTTATTTTTCCGTATTCTGGCTCAAGGGTTCAACTCTTTGGTTGTAAATGCAGCTCTTAGGTTAACAATGGATATTTTGTTATTAAAAATTGAACTTTTTAGTTAAAAAATTATTATTTTTTATAAAAAATGGTCCTTTTTCTTAAAAATTCATTAATCTTGTTGAATATTCATCTATTTTTGTTGTTAATGCAGTTATTTATACCATTCGTCAATTGTTTCAGAAATCGAAGACATTGTTGTCAATGACCTGATAACAATGCCTATTGATCGTCCGATAATAAGAGCCTCACAGACAATAAATGCCATTCTCAATAAGACGCTAAGTATTTTTGTAAATTAAAAGGGTCAATCGATGAGTAAATGAATTTAACTAAGCGTGGTAAATTTGCCCCAGTTTTTATTAAAAAACGAAACAGTTCCGAGGATTGAAAATTATCTTCGATAAAATTAGACTTCTAGGTAAATAAGTTAAGAGAAGTTTCGTATATATTTGCGGAGTTTGAAATTACTTGTTTATTCTGCCGAAGTAATGGGTTCTTTTGTTGTCATTCCTTTCTAGCGACTTCATTTCTTATTTAGAGATTAATATCGCCGGAGGTCGTGTGAAATTTTCATACACATAGTAAGAACCAAGTGAGATATGGATCAGTGAACTGGTTCGTAAGAGGTTATGAAAGGATGTGAATTTTTATGGAATAGATTATAAAATACAATGGGCCTGATGCATAAATTTTAGTTGAGATGTTTTTTAAATACTGCATGAAATTAGAAAAATTTTAGTCCATTCAGAAATTGTTTGAGCACTTAACTTTTGCGGGGAAAAACTTTTTTAGAAAAAATACCGAAAGCTTTATTCAAAAGTTCTGTGACCTTGAGAAGCCACATCGTGAAAATCGAAAAACGAATCAGAATAATGGTCTACAGTTGCATTACAATTTTTCTAAAATTAAAAAAAAAAATAGTAATTAATAAAGTCATGCGCGTGCGTGAGAGTAAGATGTTTCAAAGCATCACCTCAAATAGAATAATGGTCAGAATAATGGTCTGCAGTTGCTCGATTGACTAACAAATTATATAGGAGAGGACTGGAGAAAATTCAATTTACGATTCCTAAAAGAGATTTTTAATCACTTAACATTATCGAAAATCAGGAGTCAGTCTTAAACAAATCTCAGTATGAAATTCAATTTTTCTTGAAATATAAATAGAATAATGGTCAGAATAATGGTCTACAGTTGCATTACAATTTTTCTAACATTAAAAAAATAGTAATTAATAAAGTCATGCGCGTGCGCGAGAGTAAGATGTTTCAAAGCATCACCTCAAATAGAATAAT
>JAAAKG020022836.1:0-20178 GCA_010014905.2 Druon quercuslanigerum | reverse complement strand
GTTTAAACAAGAAACATGAATTTTTTCAGATTTTTAGGAACACGTTTTCGATTTTTTTAAAGCGCCGGGTCGAATCGGCCCCCCCCCCCCTACGGTTAAGTGGTGCGAAAAAAAGCCCTACGGTTAACGGGTTAAAGTAAAAATTCAAATTATTATTTGAAAATTAACTTTTTTATTTAAAATTCGTGTTTTTTGTGGAAAATTATTTTTTTTTGTAAACAATGCAACTGTTTGGTTAAAAATTAATCTGTTTTAGTTGAGGATACAAGCATTTTGTTAAAAATTTCTTTTTACTGGTTAAATCCGGCTAAATCCGGCAACATTTTTGTTGAAAATTCAAATAATTGTTTGAAAATTAGCTCTTGTGTTGAATATTTATATTCTCTTTTAAAACATCAACTTTTTTGTATAAAATGCATATTTTTAACTTATAAATTCAATAATCTCATAAAAATTCAAAAAAATTAAAAACGCTGAAAAATAATCTTCTTTCATTAAAATTCAATTATTTAGTTTAAAAATGCTGGATTTTGTTGAAATTTTGTCTTTTCTTGCAATAAAGGAATTTTGTGTCTTGAAAATTCAACTATTCGTTCAAAGATTTATTTTTTTAGAACTCATTTTCTTGTAGAAAAATATTCCTCTGTGATTAAAATTCATCTTTTTGATTTAAAATTCAATTATTTAGTTTAAATTTATGTATTTTGTTGAAATGTTGTCTTTTCTTGCAATAAATGAATTTTGTGTCTTGAAAATTCAACTATTCGTTCAAAGATTTATTTTTTTAGAACTCATTTTCTTGTAGAAAAATATTCCTCTGTGATCAAAATTGATCTTTTTGGTTGAAAATCTAACTATTTGTTAAAAATTGAACTATTTTGTAGAAATCTCAACTTTTTTGTTAAAAGTTTAACTCTTTGGTTGACAACGAATCTTTTTAGTTGATAATTTAACTATTTCATTGAAAATTCGTACTTTTTAAAATAATATTACTATTTTATGTATTAAAATGTTAACTACCACCTTCTTTGTTCAAAATGCATCTTTTTCGTAGGAAATTGTGAAAAATATTGTCTTTAGTGTACTTTTTGTTGCTTAAAATAGTAACAAAATAGTTTCATTGCTAAAAAAAAGTCAAATAGTGTCAGTAGTGTGATGCATTTGAGCTGTGGATTTAGTGACCCATTTCTAGCTCTGTGAATCAGTGACCCATTTCTCACTGATTCAAATTTAGATAGAAAGCTTAAATTTTTCGTAGAAAATTGGTTCTACAATTTTTAGTTTCACTTACTTATTAAGTTTTTTAGTTAATGCATTTCTTACAACTCTGATTACATTTTTTAAATTTTCTGATAATCGTTCATCTGAAAATAAAATGTGACGTCAGAATAGGGAATAGAAAAGCAATGGAAGAAAGTAAAAGCTAGGCATTAATAAGTGAACAATTTTTTCGACAATCGATTAGATTGGATGATCGATCATGCATAGAATGATAGATCGTGATAATTATCTTGATCATTATCTTGATTCAGGAACCACCTCGAGAATTGGTGTCATGCCAAAACGAGGATCTTAGATCAAAGTCGCTGAGCTGAGAATCTAGTTCTAGTACGACTATGAATAGACAAGGCTCCCCCTTGGCCCAAACTGCAAAGCTCATCCTAATTGTTCTTTCTACTTGACTATAAAGTCTTTTAAAAAATATATCGTCCACATATCCTAATTTTAGATTTTATTTTTAGTCACATCTTTTGTTTATTTTTAATTTTTTGTTTAAAGCTTAATTCGATCGTAACAGTAATTCATGCTCTTTGGGATACGCTTTAAAATTAAGTGACATCTCTCAAACTCATTTTCCGGATTTAAAATTTAAAATTTGAAGTACCTACTGAAATATCAATATCGAGGTGAATAAATCTAATGTGGAACAATAAATACTGCATCTAAATTTTGGAGAGCTTTAAAATTAAAGTAAACAATTAAAGACTCTCGAAAGAAAAAAATATATATTTATATATATTTATTTTTATCAAAATAGTTGGACTTGCAACCAAAGAGATGAATCTTCAACTATTGAAATGATTGTTTTATAAGTCAATTAAAATTTGAAACAATTAGTTGAATTTTCAATGAAGATGATTAATTTTTTTCAAAATAGTTAAATATTCAACCAATAATATGAAAATTTAACAAATTTTTAAACGTTCTACTAAAAAAGAGGCATTCTCAATGAAAATTTTTTTTTTGAACTTTCAACTAGAAATAATCAATTTTAATCAAAAAATCGCCTGATGACATTTTTAGATAAGAAAATTAGTTAAGATTAATTAATAATTATTAACTTGTTAGTTATTTAAAAATTCCTAATTTCTTAAAATAAAACTGATTCACTTATTACGCTTTCAATTTATTTATTTATCCTACTAAGACTTTTTGTTCGAAATTGTATAATTTTGATCAATTTAAGTTTTAAGAAAGACCGTTTTTAATGCAAATTTTTGTCTTATTTCAATCTAAAAATGTTTTGAAATTAAACATTTAAATTATTTTGTTGCAATTTTATATAAAATTTTATTATTAGATCATCCAAATAGTTGCATTAACATACAAAAAGGATGAGTTTTTAACCAAAAAAGATTTTAATTTTAAATTTGAAACAGTTGTACTAATCCAAAGAAGACTAATTTTTAACAAAACAGTTTAATTTATTTAACTGAAAATATAAATTGTTACAGAAAAAGTTTATTTGAAACAAAATAATTGGATTTTTTACCAAATAGATGTATTTTCTACCAAGGGAATTCATTTTTTTACAAAAAAGCGAAATTTTTTTTCAAATTATTAAAATATAATTATTATTTTAAAATATATATTTTTCAATAATATTTACATAATATATAATTTAATAATATAATATAAATAATATAATATAACATATAATATAATAATATTTAATATTTAATAATTTTAAATACTTTTTTCAACGAAATAGTTACGAATTTAATTAAGGAATCAATTATCATTGACAAAAAATTAATTTTTTGACGAATTAGTTCAAATTTAGCCAATACGAATAAATTCTCAACGAAGAAGATAATACTTGATATTTCAATCAAAAAATATTTTAATTTTAAATTAAAACGAGTAGAATTCATCCAAAGAAGACGAATTTCTCACAAAATACTTGGCCCCTAAAACCGAAAAGATGAATTTTCAACTAGTGGCATTTTTAATTTAAAAAAATTAAATTTTAACAAAAAAGACGAATTTTCTCAAAGAAGTTTTTTGTAGTCCAAATATCTTTGGTCGAGGTTTAATCTTTTTAAATCAAAGATTCATCCATTTGGTTTCAAATTCATCTTCGTATATTAAAAATTCAACTATTTTGTTAAAAATGTAATTTTTTTTCATTAAAACTTAATTATTTTGTTTAAAATTCCAGTATTTTGTTATAAATTCATCTTTTTGGTCGAAAATTTAATTTTTTCTCGAAAATTTTTCAGCTGGAATTGGAAATTCGTCTAGTTGAAAATTCAAATGTCTTCTAAAAAATTCAATTATTTTGTTGAAAATCCAAAATGTTTTTGGATTAAGCTTCTTTTTTAACCAATTAGTTACAAAATTCATCTTGGTAAGTAGGAAATTCAATTTTTTTCATTAAACATTGTACTATTTCGTTGAAAATTTAGCTATTTTGTTAAAAATTCATCTTTTTGAGCAACAGTGTAACTTTTTGTTTGACAATTTGTAATTTAGGATTAAAAATTTATCAATTTTGTTAGTAAAGTTACCTACTTTGGCTGTAATAAATAAATACATTAGAAATTTCATCCATTTTGATCTAAATTTGTTTTAAAAGTTTAGAATTTTCGTTTTTTAATATTGTTTCGATAATGTTTTCACAAATGTACTTTTAGAATTTTCCCAAAAATAATAGGGAAAATATTTTTCGAGTTTTAACAGGAAAATTACTACATATTGAGGAAAAATTTCCTGTTCCTGTTAGAATTGAGAAAACCATGATAAAAAATTAAAATATTATCTTTAAAGACAAGAATTTTCCAAAAATATTTTTAAAAAATTCTGATAGAAAGCGGCAAATTACCAATGTTTTTGAGAATTTTCTATTATATTTTGAGTAAGTTTTCAATTTCTACTGGTAAAATTACTTAAAAAGTGGCGAAATTTCCAGAAAGTCATAGGTTTTTCTTATTTCCTAGTTCGTTGGGAAAATTACCATACATAGCAATTTATATTGTTTTGAAAAACTATAATTTTCTCTAAATAATAAAAAATTCTTAGTTTTATAGGAAAATAAATTTTCCTACCCAAAATAGGGAATTTTATCTACAAAATTGTTGATGACATTTCCGATATTTTTTACAGTGTCAATTGTCGATTGTAGCATTCTAGTTGGCTAAAGCGACTCTTTGGAAGGTTAAATCAAGAGGTTTAATTCTAAAATCTCAGAGAGTCGGATTGATCATCCATCGTAGAGGACGGAACTGATCATCACAGAGGGCCAAACTAAGATTCATAAAAGGTCGATTTGAGCATCTCAGATGGTCCACTTGAGCATCTCGAATTGGCGACTCGACCATCACAGAGGGTCTATTTGATTATCCCACTATAACAACAAATTGATAGCTGAGCGTCGAGTGACGCTTTTGTTGCGAAATCCCTTGGAAGGATCAAATTTAACGCTGACAATGCGAAAGAAAAAACTTGATCGATTTGCCACCATATTCTCTCTTATGCACTTCACTCTCCACGCATTTTCGAAATATTTGAAAGAAGTTTAAACTTGTTAAAAAATTTTTTGAATTCAATAAACAGAAAACAAGATGGTCGTATTGATGATCCTAGAAGAATACCTTGAATAAAATGAAGGTCTCTCTCTGATTGTCGAAAAAATTGTTGGAAGGCCCTTTCGACCATCTAGACGGGCGGACTGACTCTCTAATTTTTGACTCTCTAACTTTACCCATCCATTTTTCCCCGTGCTAAAAGAAGCTTAATTTTCCGAAAAAATCTTTTTTGTCCAAGAACTAGTAAGTTTCCAAAAGAGCAGTGCACGATTGGATTGATCTAAACGCAAACTTTATCGAACGTATGCATTTATCTTATTTCCACACGATTATCTTATCATGTAGATATAGTCTTGGGAACTGCATATAAGTCCTAAAGACGAGTTACTTGACACAGAAATGAAGGCGGAAGGCCTAAGCAATTAGAAATAAAACTGCTGATGAAGCATCAATGCAAAAAGAATTAAAATAGATACAGACGCAAAAATGATAAAAACGCTCATCCGGAATATAATTTTCTGGCACGTGCTGAGATAAGATGAATAGACGATTTTTTGGGGTGCCTTATCTACCAAAGATATCATTCATGAAGTGAACTTATAGGCGCCAGTATTTACTTTCGAGTTCTCTACAGCGAGCACATTTGTCTGCAATTGTCAAACCGAAAAACTGTACTAAAAATTTTATTCAAAAATTGCAGAAATTTGCGAACATTTTAGGAAAACCGAGGTGGAAGCAAATTTCAAACTAGAGTCACGCAATTTTTCTACAAACAGGGGTTACTTTTGAACAAACTTGTCAATTTTCAACAAAATTGATAAATTTTTAATCAAATAGTTAAATTTTCAAGCAGAAATATGAATCTTCAACGATGAAGAATGATTTTCTAACGAAATATACCAATTTTTAACTAAAAAACATCAATTTTGAAACGAAAATGGAACAGTTATATTTTGAATGTCAAAAAGTTTATTTTCAGAAAAAAATGAGTAAAGTAGTTCAATGAATTTTCGAATACAAAATATAAATGTTTAATAAATAATTAGAACAATTAAACTGATGGTTCAACATTAGTTTCTTACAAAAAAATGATGAGATAAATTTTGAAGCAAGAAGATTAAAGTGTTACATGCTTGAGTTTTTAAACAAATAATTCGATTTTTCAATTGCAGAAAAAATGTAAAGTCAAAAATGAAACAGTTACCTTTTCAGTTTAAAAAAAATTAACTAAAGGAAACGAGTTTTCAAATAAAAAACTATAATTTTTTAATGAAAAACTGCAGAAATTATATTTTCAGTTAATGAACTAGTTTTAACCAATGAAAAACGAAAAGATAAATTTTCAAGCCAGAAGATTAATTTTCTACAAAAAAGACGAATTTTGAACCAAATAAGTGGATTTTTAATTAAAAAATTTAAGTATTATTTAATGATTTGAAATCAAATTTATAATAAAATAAAAAAATAATAAAAAATAATAAAAATAAAAAATAATTTTTGTCAAAAAAAAAAAAAACAGTTAGCAATGAAATAGTTAAGTTTTCAGTTCGAAAAATTAACTTTTACTTTGAAAAAAACATAATTTTTAACACAATAATTTTATGGTTCACAAAAGTAGTTTAACTTTTTTAAAAATAGGATTTTTCAACTAAGAATAACAAATTTCCACCAAATATAAAATAGTTAAATTTTCAGTTAAAAAAAATCAAATTTCAACCAAAACATTTTAGACCTAAATCTTGAATCTTTATCCAGTAATATGACTTTTTGACTATTTTGTTCAAACTTGAAATAAGCAGCTGAATTTTTCACATAAAAATATCAATTTGTAACTATAAATGGAATAGTTAAATTTGCAGTAAAACAAAAATTAAATTTTCAAAAAAAATTATTGGTTTTCCAACAAAGTGGATCAATTTTTCACTAAGTGGTTGAACTTGCAAAGAAAAAGAATAATTTTCAACTAAAAAAGAAGCATGTTTAAAAAAATCGACTTTTTTAAAAACTGGGCTTACTACGAACTTAATTTTTTTATACTGAAAATGTAAATTTTTCATTTTTTGTTAACAATTTATCTTTTTAACTAATAAATTCAACTAACTTTTTAAGTTTTATGCCATTTTGTCTTTTTTTGGTATAAAATTAATCTTCTTCGTTGAAAATTTGTCTTTCTGGTTTTAGAATTGATCTCTTTTGCCAAAACTTAAATTTTTTTGTTGCAAAAATGACTATTACGTTTTTTGTTAAAAATTCATCTTTGCAGGCTATAAATTTAAATAATTGGATAAAAAATAATCTATTTTATTTAAAGATTAATTATTTTGTTTCAAATTCAGGTTTTTGTATAAAATTAACTTTCTTTGGTTGAAAATTCAACATATCTGTTGAACGTTGAACTTCTTTGTTAAAATATCATTTTATTATTATTTTGTAAATGTAACTTTTTTAAATTAATTAATTTTTGTAACTAAAAATTTATTTATTTTGAAGGCAGTACTTATTTTTATCTTAAAAATTCATCTGTTTTGTAAAAAGTTCATCTTTTCGTCTGGCAAATTTAAATATTTGGTTGAAAATGAAACTGCATTTGGTAGAAGCTTAAATTAAAAAAAATATGAATTCGTTTAATTTAGTTAAAAACGCATCTCTCAGGTTTAATATTTGACTATTTTGTTGAAAAATTGTTTTTATGTTGTTGAAATTAATTTTTTTTACTGTAAATTTAACTTTTCTATTTTTTGTTAAAAGTTTATCTTTTTTAACAGAAAAGTTTAATATTTGTTTGAAATTTTATGTACTATTGTTAAAAAAATTTCTTTTTCTTTTTCGTCTTTCTGGTTTTTAAATCCATCTCTTTCGGTAAAGATTTAATTTTTTTAATTGAAATATCAACTTTTACATTTTTTGTGGAGAATTCATCTTTACAGATTATAAATTCAAATATTTGGATACAAAAATCAACTATTTTATATAAAGATTAATTATTTTGTTTCAAATTCAGATTTTCGTATATTTTGTTAAAATATCATTTTATTGTTTTTTAAATGTAACTTTTTTAAATTAATTAATTTTTGTAACTAAACATTTAATTATTTTGCAGACAATACTTCTCTTTATGTTGGAAATTCGTCTGTTTTGTAGAAAGTTCATCTTTTGGTCTGGCAAATTGAAATATTTGGTTGGAAATGAAACTGCATTTGGTATAAGCTTAAATTAAAAAAATATAAATTGGTTTAATTTAGTTAAAAACGCATCTATCAGGTTTAATATTTGACTATTTTGTAAAAAAATTCTTTTTATGTTGTTAAAATTAATTTTTTTTACTGCAAATTCAAATTTTATATATATTTTTTAAATTTATCTTTTTTAATTGAAAATTTAAATATTTGTTTAAAAATTTATGTACTTTTGTTCACAAATTTTCTTTTTTGGAAGAAGATTAATCTCCATAGTTTAAAATTCGTCTTTCTGCTTTAAAATTGATCTCTTTCGTTAACGATTTAATTTTTTTAATTGAAATATCGACTATTACATTTTTTATGGAGAATTCATCTTTGCAAAATAAAAATTTAATTTTTTAGATAAAAATTTCATTATTCGGTTAAAGAATTAATCATTCTGTTGCAAATTCGTTTTTTTTCTTATCAGGTAATTCACCTTTTCGATTTGAAAACTTGCCCATTTGGTTTCAAATGCAACTCTTTTTGATTAAAGCTTAATTATATTTTATTTTAAATTTAATTATTTAGTTGCAAATTCAACTATTTGGTTGCAAAATTAATCATTTTTTGGAATATTGAAATATTTTATTATAAATTCATCTGTTATGGTACAAAATTCAGTCTTTTTTTAAATTCCACAGCTTTTAGCACAAGTTTAATCATTTTATTTGAAAATTTGACCATTTGATTAAAAACATTCATATTTGTCATTTGGAAATTCAACAATTTTGATAAAAATTCATCCTTTCGAGCGAAAACGAAATATCCTAAGTTTTAATATAAATTTGTTTTATTGCGTTTGTTAAAGATTCTAAGTAAACAATAAGATAAAACTGCTGGTCTGTGAACATCACCAATGAAAAATTGTTTAGAAAAATCATCGAAATGCAAGATAATTTTGAAAAATGAAGTTTTTCAGCCACCCTGTGACAGTTATTTGACACTCTTTTCATACAAGTATACTGATTCATTGACGCCCATGACCTTCCGTATTTTTTTCGAAGAATAAAAAAACTTCATTTTCACCGTAGAGATTCTAGATCACAAATCCGACAAATTTCTTATCGCTGGAATTAGAAAATCAAAGAAATTTCCTCTGCAAGTTTTCGACATCTTCTCTCGACTAAATCTCTTTTTCCTTCCTCTCTGCATTTTCATGACAGTTTTTTGGCACAGGGTTAATTCAGATTATTAGGTTGAAGATCCGAGCAAGTACCACCCCTGATATTTATTCCTAGCTGATCTTAGTAGTTATTAATACTTTTCCAGCAAGTGGTGTTCACCACTTCTTAAATAAAAAGAACCCAATTTATTTTCCGAGAATGAGCAAATATTTCATGTCTTTTTATTCTTTATTAGCATCGTAAATCGCACGCTACGAGTGCGTGCAGTCTGCCGATTCGAGGGGTAAAATAATTGTGAATGCAAAATAAAATTTTCGAGAACTTTGTTTTTCAAGTTTATTTTTTGTCGGTTTTTTAAATATAATTTTCCTAAAAATCTTGAGGAAATTCAACATAACGAGATAAATTTTTTAATAACTGTATTTTTATCCATGAAAGATGAAGTATTTTCCAAAAAAGGTGAATTTTTTTGAACAAAGTTTTATTTTTTAACACAAAAATATAAATTTGCCAACAAAAAGTAAAGTTTCAAAAAAAAGCTTTTTAATGAAGTAGTATTTCCAACCAAAAAAGAATAATTATAAAAATAAATAATTCTAAAATTATTATTTTAAATCAAATCCAGTTGAATGCATAAAAAAAGTTTCCAAAATTGTTCAATGTTCAACAAAAAAGACGATTTTCCAGCCAAGCAGTTTTATTCCCTGTCAAGAAAGACAAATTTCCAAAAAAATGGTAGTGGTGTTTTCAACCAAAAAAGATGTTTTTTAACGAAAAATATAATAGGTGATTAAACTAAATAATATTATAAATAATATTTTAATTTGCTATAAAAATGAGTTGAATTCACCCAAAAAGACGAATTTTCAACACAATAGTTAAATCCTCTGGCAATAGAATTAATTTTAATAAAAAATATGAAATTTCTACCAAAAAAAGTTAAATATTTTACAAAAGTAGCGAATTTTCAACATAAGAGATTAATTTTCTAACAAAAAAGACAATTTTATCAAGAAAATCACACGCATTTTTAAAGAAATAGTGAAATATTCATCTAACAAGATTTCTCAGTGAAGAAAGAAAAAAAATTGAAGCAAATTATAATTTTAAGGAAAAAGTATTTTTGAATACAAAATAAAAATTTGTAATAACGATTTATTTTTTTAAGTTTCATTGTTTATTTTCTTTAAAGCTGTATAATTATAATTTTATTTTATTTATTTATTTATTTATTTATTTTATGTATTGTTTTGAGGAAAAGTTTAAATTTGAAAGATATTTAAGATTTTTGGAAGTTTGAAAAAATTTTAAATTTCAAAACTTTAAAAAATCTTGAATGTTTTAACATGTCTCGAATTATTCCTTAACTTGTCTTTGAATCTTCTGAATTCGTTTTTGATCATTTTTGAAATCTTTCATAATATTCTCAAATCTTTTAAAATGTTTTCTTACATTAATTTAAAATAATAAATAATCACGTTTAATATTTACAGGACAAGACATAGAAATTTTATGATATTTAAACTTTGAATCAAAATTTTGAAATAAATTTAACAAATTATTTTGAATTTTCGAAAATTGAAATGTGTTAAAAATACTTGTAACAAAAAAATTTTGAAGACTTTTGTTCCGTTGATTATTATTATTAAATTATTGAATCTATTATTTAGGCGAAATAAATTATATGCCAAAAGCGGGTTTCTCAGCAAAAAAATGGTAGTCGTATTTTCAACCAAAAAAGATGATTTTTTAACGAAAAATATAGTACGTAATTAAACTAAAAAATATTTTTAATTTGCTATGAAAATGAGTTGAATTCACCCAAAAAGACGAATTTTCAACACAATAATTGAATCCTTTGGCAATAAAATTGTAAACCAGACATTTGTAATTTTAATAAAAAAGATGGAATTTCTACCAAAATGATGTGGATTTTTAAAAAGTAAATACAAATTTTCAAAAAAATGGCTAAAATTGGATCCAAAAAATTTTTTTTCCTTCTGAATAAAAAAAATGTAAGGCTAATTATAATTTTAAGAAAAAAATAATGTTTATTACAATTTAAAAATTTTAAAAAACTATTTATGTTTTAGCTTCACTTTTTTAGACAAGGAATGTAATAATTTTTTATTTTAATCCAAAAAGGTCTAAGTTTAAACTAAAAGAAGATTAAATATTTTGCAAAACAAACGAATTTTCAACCAAGAAGATTAATTTTTCTCCAAAAAAATACAATTTTATCAAGAAAATCACATGCATTTTCAAACAAATGGTGAAATATTCAACTAAAAAAAATTTTCAATCAAGAAAGAAACAAAATTTCAAGCAAATTATAATTTTAAGGAAAAAATATTTTTCAATACAAAATAAAAATTTGTAATAACGATTTATTGTTTTAAGTTTCTTTATTTATTTCCTTTAATGTTATATAATTATAATTTTTGTTTATTTATTTATTTTATGTATTGTTTTGAGAAAAAGTTAAAATTTGAAAGATATTTAAGATTTTTGGAAGTTTGAAAAAATTTTAAATTTGAAAACTTTAAAAAATCTTGAATATCTTTTAACATGTCTCGAATTATTCCTTAACTTGTTTTTAAATCTTCCAAATTCGTTTTTGATCATTTTTGAAACCTTTCATAATATTTTCAAATCTTTTTAAATATTCCCTTAAATTAATTTATAATAATAAATAATCAATTCTAATATTTGCAGGATAAAAAATAAAATTTTTTTGAATTCTGAACTTTGAATCAAAAGTTTGAAATAAATTTAACACATTTTTTGTGTTATTATACTTTTTGTTTTGAAGACTTTTGTTCCATTGATTATTATTGTTAAATTATTGAATCTATTATGTAGATAACAAAAATGAGGTTCGAAACAAAAAAGATTTTAATTTTAAATAAAAAGTAGTTTAATTTATAAAAAAAACATTTTCAACAAATTGGCTGATTCCTCAGATAAAAAAAAATTACAAGTTCCATTTTAAACTAAAAAAGATTAAGTTTTTTCAAAAATATACGAATTTTCTACAAAACAGTTTGATTTTTTAATACGAAATTATGCATTTTTAACAAAATAAAATAATTTTTTACCAAATAAGACGAATTTCAAACGAAATTGTGACATTGCCTATAAAAGAGATTCATTTTTAATTTTAAAAATCATCAATTTTCAACAGGATAGAGAAATTCGCAATAGACAAATTTTTCAAACCAGAAAAACGTATTCGCATCAAAATAGTTCAAATAATAAAAGTTTTCCAGGCAAGAAATAAAACAAAAATTTGAATACAAAATAAAAACTTCTAATGTATATTCCTTTTTTAAATTTACTTGTTCACTTGTTTTTAAGGTTATAAAAATATCATTTTAGTAAGATTCTTGCGGAAAGTCAAAAAGAATTGGGAAGATTCAGGTGCGTTGAAAAAGCAAATGTTTTGAAATGTTTTGAAACCATTTTTAGTTTTCTTTGAAGAATAATATTCAAAATAAAAAGGCATTAAGAATTTGCCCAGGAATCTCAAGAAAAGGTTTTTAGTTTTCAAAATCTTCAAAAAATGGGGATTTTTATTTAAATTTTTGTAAATCTTTTAAAGTTAAAAATTAATTTTTTATCATTTCCAAAAAAATTTAATCTTTTAAATATGATTTAAAATCATTTGAATTTTTATTATTATAAAAATCATTATTATCAGTTCGAGAGTGAAGACAGCTTAAAAAAAGCTGATAAAAATTTCATTCCGTCTAGTGCGACGACCCCCATCCGACTATAACCGAGCCAAGTGCTGCTGAACTTTGACGATCGAAGGAGAAGCCGAAAAATTTTCATATGCCTAAATGGACAAAAAAAATTGAATTTTATCAAAAATTGTCTTGAACTTTGAAGTATCATAAGAATTCCTTCAAATCTTCCAGATTCTGTTTTGAAAGTTTTGAAAATATTTTGAAATATTTTAAAATCTTGTTAAATTACCTCTTAAAATTAAATTTTTAACATAAAAAATCAGTATAAATTATCCCATGATTTTTAAGAAATATTTTTGTTATCGTAAAACCTTTAAAAATGCTTAAGCTTTAGAAATTTTATTGACAATAATTTAAAAATGTACTTTTTCTTAACATTCGAAAAATCGTTTTAATTTGGAATTTAATTTTAAATCTTTTTAAAACATTCTAATGTCTTGAACTTGTACGAATTTTTAAAAATAAAATTTTAGATTCTTGCTAATTAAAAAAATTGTCTTTAAAATCATTCATAATATTTGTCGACATTTTAGGAAATAATTTGAAATATTGTGAAATCTTTGTTAGTTTTCTTTTAACATTTATTTTATAAACAAAAAATCATTTCAAATTTTCCTAGGAATTCTAAGAAAATTTTGTTATTATCATGAAACCTTTCAAAAGTTTTAAGAATGTTCAAAATTTGTGTTTTCCAAATATTAAAAAATGTACATTTCGAGTTTTCGAGTTTTAAATTCATTTGAAATCTTTTGAAAAATTCTAAATGGGTCTGAAACTTGATCGAATTCTCTATAAAACCATGAAATCATGCTAATTGAAAATTTAGCTTTAAAATCGTCCAGCTTATTTTTTCGTAATTTTAAGAAATAATTTTAAATGTTTTAAAATATTTGTCAATCTTCTCTCAGAGTTTATTTTTTCGAAAAAAATATCAGTTTAAATTTTCCCAGGAATTGAAAGAAATATTTGCATACTCTCAAAAATAAAAATATGAAATTTAAACGAATTAGATGAATTTTTTACCAAGAAAGATCCTTGACTAAAAAATATAATTTACAATTAATTACATTTTTAACCGAAAAAGACGAATATTCAACAAAATACTGGATTTTTCAACCAAAACAGATTATATAATTTTGAATACGAAATAAACATTCTTAATCAATACATCTTTTTTAGTTTTATTTTTTTATTTATTTTTAAGGATTAAAGAAATATGTTTTTAACCATTTTTTAAATTTTTGTATTGAAAAGGTGAATTTTCAACCAAGAAGATTTTACCGAAAAATATGAATTATCAATTAAAAAAGATAATACACGTCCCTCCAGAAAATTTTGGAATTTTTAAAAAAGTGGTCTCAAAAATATTCAAAAAGTTAAGAAATATTGTAAAATTGAAAAAAATGAAATTCTGGAGACAATTCAAAAAGATTTTTGCAGATTGCAGATTTGTCGAAAAAGTATACTTTTTTCTTTCTTAAAATTTTCAAAAATCTTTGAAATTAATAAATTACGGTTAAATCTTTTAATTGCATTAGATATTTGTAGCAATATTTTAAAATATTTTAAAACATTTTTAAATTTTCTTAGAAGTTCATTTTTCAAAATGCAAATAAATTTCAAACATGTACATTTTGTTGTGAATTTTGTAAATCTATCAAAGTATTACAATTTTCTAAACTTTTCGATTGTGTTTAGACAATTTTGGAAATATTCAAATACATTCAAATAAATTTAAATAGATTTTTGTTTCAGATTTGTCGGAAACGTATAATTTTTTATTTCGTAAAATTTTCAAAAATCTTTGAAATTAAAAGATCAGCGTTTAATCTTTTTAATTGCTTTTGATATTTGTAGCAATATTTTTAAATAATTTAAAATCCTTTTTAAATATCCTTTAGAAATTAATTTTTCTAGTTGCAAAAAAAATCTTAAAAATGAACATTTTGTTTTTCAGTTTTGTAGATCTTCGTATTTTAAATTATTTTTTTATCATTTCCCAAAAATGTAAACCCCTTCGAAATCTCTTTTAAAACTATTAAAATTTTCTGATCTTTCCGATTCTGTTTAGACAATTTTGGAAATATTTTATACTCTTTTTTAATATTCTCTTAAAATTACTTTTTCAAAATAAAAAGTCAGTTAAAGTTATCGCGTGAATTTCAGGAAATATATTTTATTATTGTGAAACCTTTGAAAATGCTTTAAAAGTTGTAAAAAAATTTATTTACAAATATATAAAAATGTAAATTTTTTAACTTTTTAAAAATCTTATTAAGGTTTGAATTATTTTTTAATCTTTTTAAAACTTCTAAATATTGAATTTTTATTGAATTTTTCATAAAAATTTGTAATCTTGTTAATTTAGGAAACAGTATGAGATGTTTTAAAGTCTTCCATAATTTTCTCATGAAAATCATTTTTCAAAATATAAAATCAGTTTTTAGCCAGTCATTTTAAGCACATTTTTATTATCACGGAACTTTACCAAATCTTTAATAATCTTTAAAATTTTTATTAACAAATATATTATAAAATAGAAAGAATAGAAAAAATATATTTTATTATTTTGAAACCTTTTAAAATGCTTAAAAAGTGGAAAAAAAATTTATTTCCAAATATTCCAAAATGTAAATTTTTTAACTTTTTAAAAATCTTATTAAGGTTTGAATTATTTTTTAATCTTTTTAAAACTTCTAAATATCGAATTTTTATAGAATTTTTCAAAAAACTTTATGATCTTGTTGATTTAGGAAACAATATGAGATTTTTCAAAGTCTTCTATAATTTTCACATAAAACTCATTTTTCAAAATATAAAATCAGTTTTTAGCCATTCATTTTAAGCAAATTTTTATTATCATGAAACTTTACAAAAAATCTTTAAGAAGCTTTAAAACTTTTAATTACAAATATTCGAAAATGGACGTTTTTTTATGTTCTTAGAAATGTTTTTGAATTTTAAATTAATATTCAATTTTTTCAAAACTTCATAGTTTTTTGATAAAAAATTGAAATCGTACTAGTTGCAAATTTTTACTTTAAAATCGTCCACATTCTATCTCGAAATTATGGGAAATAATTTTAATTTTAATTATTTTTTCCAATTAAAAGATTGGTGCACATTTTTTCAGGAATTTTAATAAATATTTTAAAATGCCTAAAAAGCTTCTTTTTTAGAAATCTCTCATAATCAGCTTTCTTCGTTTATTATTATTATTATTCAATATATTTTTTAAATAACTTTACATTTCTCGTAAATATATTGTTCTGACTTCTTTTTTAACAGAAAAAACTAAAAGCTCTATCCAATCATGAACGCGGTTTGCCCCACAAATATAGATTCGATTTTGCGATAGTTTCGATATATTAATCGAAAATGGCGCAATGCACTTTTTAACAGTTGGATTTTGTTGGATTAATTTTGCGAGTGCCAGATCACAAAATGAAATTCTGCCTATGGTGGGTGGCATCAAGGGCTAAAAATTTTCTCTGCTACTATTATTAGGAAGATGCCCTCAATACCGGCATCTATATCCGGCATGTGCACACACGTGCAAGATTCACAGTCAACACGTGCACTGTGTCATGAGAATTCAAACACATATGCATATATAATTCCAGTCTATAAACGAAAAATAAAACTGCCTAGATATTTTTAAATTTGAGAACCCTACGTGACCTACTGAGGTTCTATCCTTTAATAAATTATCTTGTGGGTTTTCAACATGCACTTTCCTCTGGCGAAAGGGCCCTCTAAAAATCGAACTCGTCATAAAAGGCTCTGGAGATAAAAAGACAAACTTCGATTTATTGAATACATCTGAAGATAAGCCACTTGCAGAAAAAATTTTTTTTGAATATGGGCCATTCAAAAGATATAAAAAGCCGTTTAAAAAGTAACTCACTCTTTCTTTGAAGTCAATCATGCATAATATAAATGTTAGTAACAATTTTTTTAAATGATTGAAAAAAAGAACATTTGTGATTTTTTTTTAAAAGTAGAAACTGATATTTTCAATGCGAAATTAATCTCTCCTGTTGAAAATTCCACTATTTTGTTGAACATTCGTCTTTTTTAGTTGAAATCAACTTTTTTCATTTCAAATTTTAATCTTGAATCATTTAATCATTTAAAAAAAATCTTTTTCTGTTTAGTCAAAGATTTATATTTTCAGGTAAAAAATTCAACTGTTTGGTTAAAAATTGACATTTTTTTGTTAAAAAATTGATCTTTTTGATTAGATATTTAAACCTGTTTTTTGAAAATGCATAGTTTAGTTGATGATTTAACTATTCATGTGAAAATTAGTTTTTATTTGCAATTGAAATCGAATGTTTAAAATTTTGTTTTCATTAATGAAAATTGATGTTTTTGAAAGAAACATTTTTTTAAACATTTGAATTAAACTATTTTGTTGAACATTCGTCTTTTTTGGTTGAAATCAACTTTTCATTTCAAATTTTAATCTTTTTTGGTTGGCGGCTCAACTACGTAGTTCAAAGTAAAACTACATTTAAAAAAATTCTTTTTCTGTTTAGTCAAAGATTCATATTTACGGGTTAAAAACTCAACTGTTTGGTTAAAAATTGACATTTTTTTTGTTAAAAATTGATCTTCTTGATTAGACATTTAAACCTGTTTTTTGAAAATGCATCTTTTTAGTTGATGATTAAACTATTCATTTAAAAATTAGTTTTTATTTTCAATTGAAATCGAATGTTTGAAATTTTGTTTTTATTGATGAAAATTGATGCTTTTGAATTAAACATTTATTTTTTTTTTAATTCTTTTATTTTGCTAAAAAGGTGTCTTTTTGTTCGCAAACCCTATTTTAATAAACATTTGTCATTTAGGTAATATTGTTATTTTATCTTTTTTGTTGAAAATTCATCATTTTGGATTGAAAATTTAAATGTTTTTGTGAAACATGAACTTTTTTCTTTGAAAATTCAACTATTTTGTTGAACATTCGTTTTTTTGGTTGAAACCAACTTGTTTCATTTCAAATTTTAATTTTTTTGATTGAAGGATCAACTGTTTGGTTAAAAATTGACATTTTTGTGTCAAAAAATTATCTGTTTTATTAGACATTTAAACCTGTTTTTTGAAAATGCATAATTTTAGTTGATGATTTAACTATTCATTTAAAAAAATTAGTTTTTATTTTTAATTGAAATCGAATGTTTGAAATTTTGTTTACATGAGTGAAAATTGATGCTTTGGAATGAAACATTTAATTATTTTATTGAAATTTTTTTTGTTTTGCTAAAAAGTTATCTTTTGGGTCGCAAACCCTATTTTAATAAACAATTGTCATTTAGCAAATATTGTTATTTTATCTTTTTTGTTGAAAATCCATAATTTTGGATGGAAAATTCAATTACTTGATTGAAAATTCAATAACTATTTCGTTATTTTTATAACTATTTTGTGAAAAATGAACTTTTTTGTTTAAAAGTTCAACTATTTTGTTGAACATTCGTTTTTTTTGGTTGAAACCAACTTTTTCATTTCAAATTTTAATCTTTTTTGTTTGAAGGATTAACTAGGTAGTTCAAAGTAAAACTACATTTAAAAAAATTCTTTTTCTGTTTAGTGAAAGATTTATATTTTCGGGTAAAAAAGTCAACTGTTTGGTTAAAAATGGACATTTTTTCATTAAAAAATTATCTTTTTGATTAGACATTTAAACCTGTTTTTTGAAAATGCATCTTTTTAATTGATGATTTAACTATTTATTTAAAAAATAGTTTTTTTCAATTGAATTAGAATGTTTGAAAAATTTTTTCATTGTTGAAAACTGATGCTTTTGATTTAAAAATTTAATTATGTCATTGAAAATTCTTTTGTTTTGCTAAAAAAATTGCCTTTTTGGTCGCAAACCTTCTTCTTTGTTTTTTTTTGCAAATCTTTTTTATTGAAAATTCATCATTTTGGATTGAAAATTCAACTAGTTTGTTGAAAATTTTCCCTCGTTTCTTGGAAGTTCAACTTTTTAGTTGTAAAAGCAACTTTTTGATTAATAATGAATTTTGTTCTGATGAATAATTTAACTATTCTTTTTACATTCGTTCTTGGTTGAAAAGTCATCCCTCTTTATTCAAAAATCAACAATTTTATAAATTTTTTTGATGTGAAAATTTATACTTTTAGCTGGAAAACTGAACTTTTTCAATGAAACTTGATCTTTTTTTGGAAGGAAATTAACTGTGTTTGGTGGCAAAATTAATTATTTTGTTGAAAATTCAATATATTTCGACTTGAAATCTTAAGCTTAAATCTTAATCTTAATCTTAATCTTAAATCTTAAATATTTTAATTTAGTAGAATTTAATCACCTATTATTCATTCATTTTTATAAAAAAACACCCCTTCTCTTCAAAAAATATATTTGTACATTTTGTTCTTTATTTGAACTCATGAAATTAAATATAAAAAAATATTTAGACTTAAAAAGAGGTTATTGATCTGTTACGACGGAGGGAATTTTTTTTTAGCGTAACATAGTTTTTGATCGGCCCCTAGGAGCTCAAATAAAAAATGATGAACCAAGCATTTATTCAGATATGGGAACGTTTGAATAGTGTCCCAGTTGATAAGATAAAGTCGAATTTTTTTGACGCGTTTCAAGTTAAGATTATGTTCTATCGTATCTTGTTTAAATTTGTTTGATATACAAATTTCTAATACCTTGTATTGAGTATCACAATTTCACTTATTTAATCAGCTGTTCTATGAGAATCTTACATTTTTCTAAATGGAAAATATTCTCAATAAATATTTTGCTTGAATTAAGCTAATTTAACAAACAGTCACAATAATAAATACATTACACTTTCTCACTGCGTGTTACGCGCGTGGCCCGCTTGGCTCGCAAGTTTGAACGCACCCCTAGTTTCTTTGAAATTTTTAATTTCTATAACTCTGGTATTTTGTTATCAAAAAAAGTCATTACGAGAAAATCTTCGTCTTTTCTACTACTATAAATAAAGGTACAGAGAATTTTTGAATCATGAAAAAAGTGGTCTCAAAAATTTTCAAAATGCGCTCACTTTTGAATTTTTTATCCAAAATGGTTGGCTAACGACCTTGACATTCATTGTTCGACGTTAAACGGCTGTACTGAAGGCCAATCTAAAAGATTAATTTTTTCAAAAGTTATCGTGCTCACAGACAAACAGACACATTCGTAAAAATCTACTTTTCGGATTCAGGGGGTCTCAAAACGTGGATATTTGACAAAAACTGGGCGGGTAGGGGGGGGGGGGGGGGG
>JAAAKG020022825.1:0-20178 GCA_010014905.2 Druon quercuslanigerum | reverse complement strand
CTTCCTCACACTACTCCCCTCCCTACCGAGTGAGTCACGCCTACCCCGAAAGGGAAACGGCTTAATGGTGTAATATTGATATCAATTATTATAAACAATTTATCAAAAGAAATTATGAACAACAAATTATGTTAATAATGCTAGATAAAGCTTTTGCAACAATTTGAAGCAATATTATGACACTGGTTTATCCGAATGATTGTTAATTAATAAAGGAAGAGCCTAAACGGTTTCCTCTTAAGAATATCAACTTTTTAACAAAAATTTAAGGAATGAAGTTTTTATTCGTTTAGAAGAATTCTTTTCCCTTTCAAGAGATCTATCCTCGATATAAACAGTATACAAGTTTTAAATTTTTCTGAGCAATAGATTCTGAGGCAACACTGAGCAAATATCGCAATTTTGTTAAAAAATCGTTTCTTTATAACGCTGTACATTGTAAACGGTTCACCTTACGAAAAAAGTGTAACGCGAAAATAAATTATTTTTGCTAACCCATGTTCAAAATGATGATATAATTTTTTTTGTGAATAAATAATGAAATTGTTTTAAAAAATTGTTTAAACAAAAATTGAAACATATTTCGAAATCCTACTCGAGATATTCGCAATCAAGGGCTTTTTTTGACCATTAAAAAAAAATAATCTCGGGGATCTGTTCGTTTTATAATACTGGATTTTATGCGTTAAAAGTCGTCGTTAAAATAATAAGTCGCTTATGTGGTCATGTCTGTTTACGTTTAGATTCCCTGGAGTTTTGTCAAAGGCCATGCCCGAAACCATGCACAAATTCCAGGTCCCAGTGTATCCATAAAAATTGAGGTTATCAGTTTTTTAAAGAAAGCTCATTTTTACTAATAATATGACCATTTTTGTCTACTGCAAAAGTTCACACTTCTTTAAAATTTATAATGGGTCCTGGACGTTCAAAAATGTTTAACGTTTAGATACTTTTAAAAAGATTTTGTGGGATTTACAAGCATTTTAACTAATTTTAACAGATTTCTTCGGTTTCTAAGAGATTTGACAATATTTCCACGAATTTCAAGAAATTTGGAAACATTTCAAGGAATTTTAAAAGATTTATGGAATATTAAGGAATCTCAAGAGATTTTATGCATTTCAAGGGATTTCGAAGAACTTTTGAGGATTTATAGATTTTAGGATATTTCTGGTGGACTTTGAAAAACAAATAAAATTAAAGGATATTTCAAGGCATTTCAAAGAATTTTACAAGATTTAGAGGACTCTAATAAATCTCCAAGAATTTCAAGGGATTTCAAGGATTTTTGTAGGGTTTCTAAAGATTTTGAGAGATTCCAAGGCGTTTAAAGGAATTTCACAAGATTAAAGGATTTTGATCAGTATCTTCATAAGGATTTCAAGGGATTTAGAAGATTTCTATGATTTTAAACCGCTTTAGAAATTAAATTATTGAATAAATTTAATTAAATTTATAGGCGGTGGCTATCTGTACCGAAATATCGGTACAAATAGCCATCAAGAAATTTCAAATAATTTTGTAGGCTTTCCAAAGATTTCAAAATATTTCTACTGCACTTTGAAAAATAAATTAAATTAAGGGAAATTTCAATGGATTCCTAGAAACTCCAATAGTTTCTAGGGATTTTAAGGTATTTCAAGGAATTTTATCAGATTTAAAAGGACTTTAACTCTTTAATAAATCTCCAAGGATTTCAAGGGCTTTCAAGAGATATACAAATTTTCGAGGGATTTCAAAGAATATTGTACGATTTATAGAAATTTAAAGGTATTTTAAAATATTTAAAAGATTTAAAGGATTATAAGAAATCTTGAAGGATTTAAGGGATTTTAAAAATGTCCAGGGATTTGAACCTTTTTTTTTAAATTTAATAAATACATTGCATTTTTATTCCAGTGATTCAAAAGATTTATACCTATTTTTTAAAGTCGATTTTTACGTCTTCTAAAGATTTCAAGGTGTATCTTAAGGGAGTTCTAAGAATTTTCTACGATGAAAACCGTTTATTTAGAGATTTTTAATGAATAAGTTTAGTTCAACTTATGTTCAAACGATTTGAAATTATTTCTACTTTACGAAATAAATTAAATTTTAATTTCGTGGGATTTCTAAGGATTTCAATAATTCCAAGGGTAATTAAAAAATGTATTCGACAGGAAATTTAGAAGCATTCTTAAAAAAGTCAAATTGTGTATAATCAACTTTCACAAGAGGCTTAAAACGAAATTTGCTTATTCTCCTTGCAGTTTAAAAAATTTTGATTTTTGATCAACTCTAATGCATTAAATTTTTATAAAAGATTTTAAATATTTTAGTTTATTAAAAAAACTTGCAAGAATATAATAATAATAATAATAATAATATAACTAATAAAAAATCTTTATTGAGTTCGCAAAAAAAAAGAATAAGTAAATGATAAATGGCGATCAGATATAACATGGGTATCCTAAGGGCGAGGTACAGCAGGGTTTTGAAAGATTTTAAGGAATGTCAAAGAATTTCGCAAGGTTTAAGGTATTTTATAGAACAGCTACAACTATGTTTTCAGGGTTTTTAATGGATTTAAAAATACTTCCAAAGGTATCAAGGGAATATGACCTAGAGCTAGAAGGATGAATGTTTTTGGGGTTTACAGAGATGAATAACTACAGAATAGAGGAAAATAATTTAAATATTATATTTAATATATTATATATATATTTTTTTCAATACATTTTGTCATGTCGAATTAAAATCTGGGCTTTTCATTGCCCTAGGGCGTCCTGTTTCTGAGAAAAATGCAATTGAGATTTTTAAATTTTAAACAATCATGGTATGCATGATTTTCATAAACGTAAATTCGACTATTCGTCGTATGGAGGGATTTTTGAGATAGTTGAATTAGAATTCAAAGTCAAAATGTCAAAATTAAAAATAGCAGATCTAATATCGTTAAAGACCATGGTAAGAATATAACCGATTTTATCAAAAATTTCGGAGGTTTTTCATATCGCCGATTTTAAATAAAAATTTCAATTCTTCCAAATTTAAAAATGTAAAATTACTCGGAGGTTTTTCTTGTTGCTGATTTAAAATCTAAAGTCTAAATTAGAAAGTTAAAAATGGCGGATCCAATGTGGAAGATAATGATCAAATTGATCTAAAAATGTTTATATCAAGCAGAGTCGTGATTTTGGAATTGTCAAGCGTTTGATGTGGATTTTTGTGACTTGATGAGCTTTCGAAACCCAATGTCATCATCAGTTTTTAATGCCGAAAATGTTACTTCTCCGAATTTTAAGATACGCTATCAGAAAATCGATCCGAAGATTTATTCATCATTTCTTGTGAAGGGGCAAAAAGTGTATTTAAAAAACTGTAGATCTTTTAATATCTATGTTTTGGCATGGGAAGGGCAAAAGAAATAATTACCGACAACAAATTTGAGCCTTTGTTTGTCAATGTGATTGATAGTCATACGTTCCTTATTTTAGCATGCGGTTGAAGCAAAATACAAATTTTAATATAAAGGGAGCAAAAATTACTAATAACCTTAGCTAACCATCTCAAGAATCCATAAATATGATTAATAAACAAATTTACTTTGGTGGAAATCACCCATGCCATGAAAGTTTCAAATAGAAATTTCAATTGCATTTCTCTCGGGAACCGGAATTCTTCGGCTAATTTAAAGCCTGGGTTCTAATTCGGCATGGCAAAGTAGATTAAAAAATAAATATAGCATATTAAATGTAATATCTGGGCACTCACAGAATTCAATAATACAAATTTCAAAAAAATTGCAACCTCAACCTACATTTTTAAATTCAAAAATATTTTACATTCAACCTTTTACTTCATTTCTATCAAAAGATGTACGGTTTTCACACAAAATTTTCATTATCAGTCTTTAAATTTTAATTATCAGAGAAAATGAGAAATTAGTCAGGGTAAAATCAGGAAATTATAAAAATGAAGTCGTGTGCCAACCTGCTTATGTATATAATTCAAACAATTCGTTTTCACTTTTATTATATTGTACCTTGCTTAGGCTTAGGTAGCGTCTTTCTGTATCTTACCTAGAAAAAGAGGCCATTTGCCAGCTCCCTATCCTAAATCTTGGGTTGAAACTTGAAACGCCTTCTTATTAACTGGTTCCCTCTTTTAAATCTCCACTTTACAGTCTCATTCTCGCCGAAATATGCAAACCAGGTGCGGATTTTTGGAGGAGTGACATGGCCCAAGATTGTAAATTCTCAGGGTAATTGAGGTACAGGTTGAAAAGTATTATTCATCATAGCAATATTATATTCACAGTTCAAATGAAAATAGAAAAAGACCTCTTTTTCGTTGTTTTGAAAATTGTATAATAGAAGTTGTATTGTTGAAAGGAGCTGGAACCTAAATCATAAAGTAAACATCTTGTAGTTAGGGACTTTGGTTTATCTCACGTTTAACTTTAGGTTAATGAGTACTCAGGGGCCGTCCATAAACTACGTTTACAATTGGTGGGCAAAGGCCAGTAGAAGTAACGCTACGAACTTAGATAACATTTAGTACGTTTCCTGATGATAAATTTGAATAAAGTTTGCAAAATTTTGCGAAAGATGACCAATTTTTCAATAATAACTTAATCAGCTTCAGAATCATCTTCACACTGCAGACTTCACACTCTTCCCCCTCTATTCCCTTCTTTTCCCGTTTTTTAAAGAATTCTTCTTTTCCCTGTTTTCAATTTAATAGAACGCTTTAAGAAAATCGAAATATTTTTGGTTGAAAAGTCATCTTCTTTAGTAAAAAATTCAAAAACATGTTTGAAAGTTGATTTACTTTGAAAAAAATGCATTTTTGTTGTTGAAGATTTATCTCCGGTTGAAGATTTCACTCTTCAAATTTTAGAAAATTAATCTTTTGGGTCGAATGTTGAACAATTTTATTAAAAATTCTTTTTTCTTAAGATTTATAATCATGTTTGAAACTTTAACGCTGATTGCAATTTACTGTTTTGTTAAAAATTAGTATTGAAAAATAAATTACTTGATTTAAAGCTAAACTACTTTTAAAAAAAACACATTAAATTTTTTTGAAAATTCATAATTATAGATGACAATTCGTACTTTTTGGTTAAAGTCAACTGTTCTTATTTTAAATAAAAATCCTTTTTGATTGAAATATCATTTATTGGATGTTTGATTGAGAATTCACCTTTTTGGCCGAAAAAATAAATTGCTTGATTGAAAGTTAAACTACTTTTTAAAAAATACATCATTTTTGATTTGGACATTCATATTTTAGAATTGAAAATGGAACTGTTTTATAGAAAGTTCGTCTTTTTGGATTCAAAATTTAACAATTTGGTAGAAAATGAAACTATTTGCTTGAAGGTGAAGTTTTTGTTGAAAATTCATCTGTTTCCCTGGTTTGAGAAACACAAAACTACGGACATCAACAATTGTGGAGGGGTGGGGTGGGGGATGGGATATAGCCGAAAATTGGTAAAGTTGTTTATGGACGAACCTTTAAAGACTGTTGTTGCAAATTTAAATACCTTCTAGTGAAGTTTAAAGTTTAAAGATCTATGGACCGCCTTTAAGGAGGCTTGTTTATGTGTCACGCAGATGACCCATCCTTTTCTTTGTACCATAAGTCTGTACAGACTATAGTGAAGTTTATGGCGTTTATGCTCCTCAATTGAGGCTCCTGACACCTAGTAACTATGGATATAATGTGCAAGGTACTCAACTGGAATACACTAGATTTTAGAATAGACTCAAGTGGCAAATTCGTGACAAACCCGAGAATCTCTTCAGGTGCACAGCAGGTCGCAAGTTGCATGGATTCGCACTGGTTACCTACACTAAATAGACAGGCGACCTCGTGCTTACCTCAAAGCTCAAAGGGTCTGCCCATTCTCTAACAACACTCGACATCCAGATGCTGTTAGACAAAATCTGCGTTTTTATTTTTATTTTTATTTAAGGTCGAAATTAAATCTACTTTCTTACGAATAATTCAATGCAAAGAAAGCAGAGCATAAAAAGATTCACAATTCAAAAATAGGCTTTAAAAAAATTCCTTGTCGGCAAAAGAAGGCATTAGAGACAAAAGAAACAGCAAAGGAAAAAGGGGAATAAAGGAAAAAGTCAACCAAAACCGGAGGTGAAGGTGTCTCTTTTAAAATAGGCTGAGGTGTTAAGGAGCGAACTACAGACTCTTATCAGAAAGATGGAAAAATAATACAGATACATAATAACATAAGAATATTTATTTGTGTTCATCCATCTACATTATTTCGCAGTAAATGTCAGAGATTTTATTTATCTGCAGTTGGATAAAAACGCTACAAACAATTAAAAACTACAATTATCCGACGGCTGATGATAATTTTTCTTATGAACCGAATCAAAAATTATCCGTTGCCGGATAATTGTACTTGTAAATTGTTTGAAACGTTTGTATCCAACTTCAGATAAATAATATTTCTAAGATTTACATTTTTATACAATATATTAACACTTTTACGCAGCTGACATGAATATATCTAAAAAAATGCTGATCACATTCCAAGAACTTAAATTGTAATAAAATATTTTAAAAAATGGACCTATTCTTTGTACACAGCTTATGAGAATATATCTAAAAAAAATCCTGTCACAGTGCAAGAACTTAAAGTTGAAACAAAAAAGTTAAAAAAAATTGCGCTATTATTTGTGATAAAAACATTAATTTTGAAAATATATAAAACATGTCCTCGTACGCTTGTAAGCTGTTCCGATACTGTGGAAAACAGGTTTGAAATTAGCCTATAGGAACATTAAAAATGTTGATTATTTCGGATATTGCCTACAATTTAATAAAACATTGAAATTTACACTGTTTTTTGCAATATCTACTTAAATAGTAGAAAAATTGCCTTCACCTTGGACAATTTTGTTAAAATTTTTATTATATTATTTTGATACTTGGAGAAAACCGTAAAAGATTTTTGTTTAAACTGAAAGCATTGCATCTAAATACTCTACAGTTTTTCGCCCATTTCTGATTAGCATCCAGTGAACTGTTGTGCATATTATTTATTACCCCAGTTCTCAGGTACATTTCAAAAAATGATGTTAAGTTTATTTAATCTTGCAAGAGGTATAAGGTTTAGCCGAAGTAAACCGTAAGATTAGAGAACCTTTTTTGAACCAGGGATTAGAGACAGGTCAATTCGCGCAAGTAACCTACGCCCACCACAACCAACCTCTCACTTTTTCCTTATTCTTTCTCCGTCTTTTTTATGCTACCAGGCCCTAGGGAACCAACATTTTTCATGGCCAATTTATATCTCCTTATCAGAGATTATTTCTAGGAAAACTACAAGGTTTGATTAATAAAAACTTTTGCTAAATAAAACAATAGATATTTAAAAAAAAAGTTACTTTGTCTAATTTTGCATTCATAAGTGAACAAATTGATAAACTTATAATAATTATTTTTTATAACAAGAATAAAGAAACAATTTTAAACTAAAAATAAAGCTGATCGCAATTCTTTTTTGTTAAATAAATAAACATCCCTGATATTTTAACCCTTCCTCCAGACGTCATTACATTGAACATTACGCTTCGTATATTTTGATAGTGTGTTATTTCTTTCTGTGTTATAAAATTAAAAACAAAGGTAAATAAAAAAGATTTAAAAAAAGTGCTCTACAGATAGTTCATTTTCTTATCATTTTGAGAGATTTTTAAAAATGGTTTCGTGATGACTGTGAAAAAATTATAATGATTATAATGTGTACATTAAAACACAGGCAGTTAATTTTTTGCGATTTTTAATTCTTAATATTTATTTGAATAGATCGTTTCCTTAAAACTGATTAAATTGAGGAAGACAAACTGATATTAATGAAGGATCGGTTAAAATATCAGGGATGTTTATTTATTTAACAAAGCAAAAATTGGGATCAGCTTAATTTTTTTTTTAATTGTTTCTTTATTCTTCTTATAAAAAAGCATTTGTGTACGCTTTTTAATTTAGTTCACTAATGAATGTAAAATTAGCCCGCAAGTTTGAGCGCGCCTAGGACGCGCGAGTGTTTGTTCTCGCGCTTCGCACTCAATAGTACACTTATCTCGCGCTTCGCGCTCAGTCTTTGTATATTTCCCAAACTAGTGCACAGACTTTTTAAAACTAAAGGTTAAAGCTCCTTCGGCTTTAACGAACACATTCTCATCACGGATCTCGTGCTTCGCACTCGAATCTGTCTCTTCAATTGTCTGTTATTTCCATAAATGTATATTATTACAATGCATAACATTAATTGGTATTAAAACAGATTTAGCAACGCGCATTCTTAAAAAAACTTTTTATTGAAAAAATTTAATTTTTGGATTTTACATTATTTTTTATGCTGTCAAAATTTGAATTTTCTTTTTTTTACGAAAAGTCAAAAAGTTATTATTTGAATGTCAAGATTTGAATTTTCGATTTTTCAAGAAAATTCTAAAAGTTTTTATGATAATCTTGTAAGGAATTCAAAAGGCAACATTTTTCTTTTCTTGACTTTTTTTTATATCTGGCGTTATTTGGCTTAAAATAAACCCTTCCCCTCCCAAATAATTTCAACAAAAAAGTTCAAACCAAAGAGGTGAATCTTTAAAAAATAAATATTTCTAACACACCTGTTCGAATTTCAACCAATTAGTTGAATTTTTAACAAACAAAAAAATATTAATTCTTAACCAAATAGTTGCATTTTTTTTTAAAAAGGTTCACATTCAACCATGAAAGATGACTTTCCTACCATAAAAAATTTCAATTTAAAAGGACAATTTGGTTAAAAAGTAGTTGAATTTTTAACCAAATTTTTCTTTATAAATAGGGATTGAAGATTGAATAATTCAGGAAACTTTCAATTTTTTAATTTTGATTCTTGAAGAGTTTGAAAGAACAATTTAGAAGGTTCTTAAAAGTTCTGAAGAATTTCAAGGGAATACATTCTTTCAGATTCATCAGAAGATTTAGCATTCTTTTTTAATTAAAAAAAAATGAATTTTAAGAGAATATTTAAAATGATTTCAAAAGATTCGCAAAATTGTCAAAAAAAAAAGGATCTGGAAGAATTTAAAATCGATTTATATTTTCTTCAGGATTTAAACAATTTTCTGGAAATTTTTAACAAAATGTAGATTTTTTAAAATTTTGAGTTTTTAAGGATTTTGAACTGTTTCAAGATAATAAAAAAGTCTTCCTAAAATTCTTGAATTTTTAAGAGAAAAGGGCGAATTATGTACAAACTAGTTGAATTTTTAAACCCAAAAGTTGAATTTTCAATGAAAAAATCCATTTTTAACGAAGGCAGATGACTTTTCTATCGTATAAAAGATAAATTTTCTACTGAAAACCGAATTTTTAACCAGTTGAAACCAAAAAGATGAATTTTGAAAAAAAAAGTTAAATTTACAAACAAAAAGATGAATTTATTTACCATGAATATTGATGTTATACGCAAGACGAATTTTCAATCAAATACATGAATTGTCCACAAAGTTCTTGAATTTTGAAAAGGAAAACGGGAATCATCTACAAACCAGAAACAGTATAATTATCAACTCGATAATGTAATTTTTCAACAAAAAAGTTACTTTTCTGCAAAATAGTTTCATTTATACTCAGATATTTTCATTGTCAACAAAAAATTTAAACTTATAAAAAAAGTTCAAATTATAACTAGGCTGTTGAATTTTTAAACAATAAAGATGAATTCTCAACAAAAAGAAAATGAATTTTCTAAAAATGAAATATTTAAAGTGTTAACCAAACAAATTAATTTTCAACGAATCAGTTCAACTTTCAACCAAGTAGTTCAATTTTTGACCAAAAAAGATTACTTATTGACAGAATAGTTGCATTTTCAACATAATAGTTTAGATTTCAACCAATTATAGTAGAATTTTGAACAAAACAAGATGAATTCAGAACCAAAAATATAGGATTAAAGGTAATCTACGTTTCTTACATTTTTTTCGCCCCCCCCCCCCCCTGTTAAAACTGTAGTTTTTGGCGCAATCCCCCTTCCCCTTCAATTGGTAACGAAGTTTATGGACAAAAATTGTTGTATTTTGAAGTTTTTAAAATGGAAATGTATGAATATGTTATGAGAAAAAAATAAAAGGTGAGGAATAACGGGAAGAATATAAACGAATAAAAACTGTAGAAAGATTAGATTTGCCTCTACGAAGTCCCCGTCCGAAATGTCAAGCTTTTTCTGATGAAGGGGACCGTCAAGATGTCATGCACATTGCCTGAAGGCAGATGCTGTACTTTAGATTTATACCATACGTTTTCACCCAATCTGTACGTTGTGCAATTTTCTCGCTTCGTCTCAAAAACTTTAATAGGTATTTGCCAAAATTGAATAAACAGAATTTATTACCATGTCAATAGCGAAATTCCCTACATTTCTACCTGCCGATTTATCAATTATGGCATATGGTATTTATAATGTAAAGAAAAAGGGATTTACTTGAAATTTACTGTCTGATTTCGAGACCTGTCAAATTGTATAGTTAGTCAAGTGTAAAATTCTTGTGTTCAAGGGGTTGTAATTTAATACAAAGGTATTATCTAATTGAAGATGATTTGTTTTGTGATTTACAGCAAGCATAAATTCAAAGGATTGAAAATTTAACAACATAAATTAAAATTGACACAAATTTAGTACTATGTCACTGACTAAATTTTAAGCCTTCTGCATTAGGAGTCATCTATAAACTACATTACCAGTATATTGTATTTTCAACAAAATAATTAAATTTTTCAACATCAAATTTTTCTGCTAATATAAATAAATTTTTCAACTTTAAAAGACGAAGTTTCAAGAAAAACAAATTATATTTTAGCCAAACAGTTGCATTAACAACCAACTAGTTAAACTTTCTAGCGAAAGAGATGAATTTCCAACAAAATAGTTCCACTTTTTACCAAATAGTAAAATTTTCAACCAAAACAGATGTCTTTTTTACCATAAAAGATAAATTTTCAATTGAAAAGGACAAAGTATTAGCAAAGTAGCTGAATTTTCGACCAAAAATATAACTCAATCAAAACAATTGAACTATCTAACTACAAAGATGCATTTTGAACCAAATGGTTGAATTTTCAAACAGAAAAACATTACAGTTGAAACGAAAACAGTTGAATTATTAGGCCGAAAAAAAGAATTCTTTAGAACACGGTTTAATTTTCAACCAGAAAAGCGGAATTTTGAACAATAAATTTCATTTTTAAAGAATAAAGATTACTTTTTTCCATAAACGAAATTTTTTCTAACAGCACAAATTTCAACTTGACAATCAAAAAAATGAATTAAAACCAAATAGTTCAATTTTCAACTGAAAAAGACATTCTTTTAAACCAAAAATGGAATCATTTTATATTCAGTTAACAAAATGAATTTTTAATAGAAATAAGATGATTTTTAAAAACTTGAATTTAAGAAAAAAAGGACCTATTAACCAAATAGTTAAAACTCCAACCACAAGGAAAAACTTTTCAACAAAAAAGATTTTTTTTCTAACCAAAAAGATAAATTTTCAACAAAATACATGCATTCTCCACAAAGCAGTTAAATCGTATACCTGTAAAGAGTACATGCTTAGCAAAAAATAGAATATTTAAATTTTCAGAGAGAAAAAATAATTAATAAAGAACGAATTTTCAACAGAAAACTTCAATTTTTAACCAAAGAGTTGATTAAAAAAAAATTAACAATGTATTTCCTCTTTAAACGAAGTAGTTTTTTTTCAACCACAGAATATGCGTTTTTAACGAAGGAGTTAATTATTCGATAACAAATACATATTTAAAAAAATATATAATTTTGAAACCAAAATTTTAATTTTATAGAAAATTTTTGAATTTTCAAGGAAAAAAGACGACTTTTCTACAAAACATTCAAAATTTCAACTTAAATGGTATTTTTTTAAGAACTTCAAGATTTTTGAAGATTTCACAATACAAATGTGAAGCTTTTTAAGGATGTTGAAATGTATCAAGGTTCAAGATAATAAAAGAGTGTTCTTAAGATTCATGGAAAAATATTAAATAATTTTTATGCTTGAAAATTAATTTTCAGAGAATTTTAAAAATTTTGTTTAAAGATTTTAAAATATTTCCCAAATTGCGAAAACATAAGCTTGAAGATTTTAAGGGAATTTTTGTGGATTAAAAAACAATTGTGAAAAATTAGAATCATTTAAAAAGATAATTAAAAGTCCTGAAAGAAGTTCAATAATAAATTAAAAATACAGAGGGATTTTCAAAATTTTTAAACAAAATATAGATTTTATAGATTATAAGCTGTTTATTGAATAGGAAAGGTTTCAAGATAATGAAAAAATTTTCTAAAACTGTGTAAAAACAATTTTTAAAGTGTACATAACTGCTCGATTTATAAAAGTTGGAGATTTAAATTTTTACAATTTAACAGTTTTTAATTTTCAACTATTGATGATTGCACATAAGTTTTGATTACTTCAAATGAGAGCATTTTCAGCTTCAAGAGTTTAACTTTTTTAATTTTAATGACCGTGAAAAACTTTTGCAAACCATGAAAAAAGTGTGAAATGACCTGTATTTTTTCGTTGTCGATTCAAACGGCCACCCTGAATTTCGTCTCGATTTTGATGCCCTGTTCAAAAATTTTGTTTTTAGTATTTTGTCTGCCAAATGTCTACGTATTGAATTTATGCAAGCTGAAAAAGTCGTAAACTGTAAAGTACTCTGACCAGTATAAATAATGAAGCCTAATTTAAGGGAACGTTAGGGAAGGTCAGGCTGCCCTTTTCCCGTTGGGAAAACAACATTTAGGGGGTGAAATGAATGCTTGAGAAATTCTACAAGAATAAGTAACATTGGGGTGACTTAGAATGGCACTGCAATGACTGGGAAGTGGATAATGGAACCTAGAAGGGAGTGGAAAACATACATTATTTATAATTCCCTTTCATTCATCAGAATCCAAAGTTCACAAAATAATTTTGCTACATTTTTCAACATTTTTCAACATTTCTCACGCTTTAAATTTCTAAATGTAGAAAGGAAGGAACAGTAAGGAGTAATATCCTTTTTAATGGGGAGTGGAATCACGAACGCCCAATAATTCTTTAAACTTTGCCACGAATGGATAACCAGGGCTAGTTCCGCGCATATGCGCGCATTGGCGGATGCCATGAAAACATCCGTTGTATATAATCATTCTGAACATAATAACCTACAACATTTTGTTTACTGAAATTAAGTTTATCCCTTACTCAAGTAATCCAGAAATGATTGCAATAATGTCATTATAGTACTTACACTTTCTAGACACTTTTCGTATTTTTGATGCCATTTTCCTTCTCGCTTTTAATTTAGTAACGCGATACACACCCAAAAAAATAAATGTCAAAGTATAACATAGGGGGGCGGGTAGAACACGTGACAACGCAAATAGCACTGTGCCATTCGTAGCAAATATTAACGAATTCTTGAACGTTCGGTGAATACCACTCCTTACTGTTCCCTCGTGCTTTATATACATGAAAGTTCACTTGTAGTGAATCAACATTAGCCACCCCCCTCTCCCCTAAAAAGGAAAGAAATCTTAAATTCGATCAAAATATAGAAAAGAGGACTTATCACGTAAATAAGGTAATAATGGAGAAATAAATTCATTCAAATAAGATAAATAAATACCATATTGAATGCAATATATGAAACACTTTAAGTTCCTCAAATTTCGAGTATTGAATTTTCAACAAACAAGACTAACTTTTTAACCCAAAAAAGGAATTTTCAACAAAATGCATTAATTTGCTACTAAATATTTAAATTTGCATCTTATAAAGGATACATTTCTAACCAAAAATGGTATAGCGCACTTATCTGATCAAAAAATTTCTTTTCACAACCAAATTTTCAAAAAAAGTGCAGTTTTAAACCACAGAAGTGAATCTTAAAAAATATGAAGTTTTAGAATACTTGTTCAACTTTTAAACCAACTGTTAAATTTTCATAAAAATAAATAAGTAACCCCAAAATATTAAGGCTTATCAAAAAATGGTTAAGGGAAACATTATAGGTCTTTTAAAAATTCACAATTCCTTCTCTTGAAATTTTTTAATCATCTGTCGTCGTTTGGCTTAAAATTATTAGAGTTTCTACTTATGAATTATTCATGCATAAGCCTTAAGACAAATCCTACCAAAAAAATGTTAAAATTAAAAATTTGTATATTTTGGAAAGCCTAAATTCTTCCCTTAAACTTTTTTCTCGTCGTTTGGCAATCTTAAACAATTATGTGACATAGCCAGGGTCGAACTGTCCGATACCATGGGAAATCGGTCCTCACTACTAGTTCCTCAACCCTTATGAAAATGTTAACTCTTATTTTTCAAATGGAAAAAATTCCTTAAGGTCAAGGAATTTCTTAGAGATCGGGCATAGTGTTCTTTTTCTTCTCGGTTTTATCTAAAAATTTTGATATCTTTGGTTTTAAAAATAATTCTCAGTTTCCTAAAAACAATATTTTGAAATTTAAAACAGTCAGAAAGATGTTTGTCAAATTTTTATACTAATGGTATAAATATTTGAAAGATGAACTCAAAATAAGAATGACTCTATTAGCATTTTTTTCTATTTTGAGTCTAATTCATAGCATAACGGATTCGACCTTCCAGTTCTTCGATCCCTGCCGCAATAATTTTAAATAATGTATACATAACATCGAATTTACGCGTTGGTATTATATGCTCGTAAATATACCGAACAATATATGCAATCAAGGGCCTCTGTCTACTTTGATGAAAGAGTCACGTGTGAATGAGCCTTAGTTGAAACTAGATATTCTTTAACCCCCGTCCGCCCTAAAACCACCCGACCAGTTTAAGTAGGGTCCCAGAAATTCGGTTATTTAAAAATGTGCAATTTTTATTTAAAAAAAAGTATTGGCATAAAATGTCGCATTAAAAAACAAAAATTATCAAATATAGATTATTTTTATTATTATTATTATTATTTAAATAATATTTTAAAAGACTGTAAGACTGTACATCCACAAGACTGTACAAATATCGATTTTTTCAGTTTTTCTTCACATTTTTTAAATTAACAAGGAGCAAATTTTTTTATTTTAAACTCGAAGTTGGAAAAAGTCGAGTGACGTAAGAAATTTTTTGCTAGATTTTAATTATCATTAAAAAACGGTAATTCAAAATTACGCAAGATTGCAAATTATTTTTACAAGCCCTAAATAATTATTCGGACAAAAGTACTAGAAAATATCCATTTGAGGTTTTTTTTCGATTTTTTTACTATTGTCCTAAAAAGGTTCTGTTGAAACAGGACATATTTTAAACTGTTCTTCTACTTTAGCCGTGTTTCAACAGTAGTTTTTTAGGACGAAAGTAAAAAATTTTGAAAAAAAGGAAATTAAACTTTTGGAGCACTTATGCTCGAAAAATCGTTCCCCGTATTTTTGTCATGAAAAACTGTTGCATAAAATTGATGTATTTTGAAATTTTTTGTACCTCACATGAAATTGAGAAGCACTTTTTGGAACATAAATCCCATGAAGACTTGTAAAAATATTGAAAAAATAAAATAAACTTGTCTAGTACTTCTGTTCCATAAATTAATTTTTCAAATTGAAAACTGAAATTAATTAAACTGGACTTTTCCAGTATTTTTGTTTTAAAAAAGTTCTGGTGAAATGGGGCATATTTTTCCCCATTGTTCGAAAATTTGAGCGTCGACAACAGTAATTTGGTGATTGTGAATTCTCTTTTGTTAAAGCTCCTTCGTCTTTAAGGAACACATTCTCATGACGTATCTCGTGCTTCGCACTCGAGTTTTTTAAATTCTAAGTTATTGCTCCATCCGCTAATAATGGACTAAAAGAGTCTCTCGAAGCGTCTAGGATGGAGAGTCTTTTTTCATATCTTTCATAGTATGATCGTAAAATGAAATTTTTGATTTTTAATTATTTTTTGTGCAGTCAACTTTTGAATTTTGAATTTTTCGAAAAAATTCAAAAAGGTGTTATGACGAAAATCGCATACGAACAAGTATACAGAGAATTTTTGAATCATGACAATAATGGTCTAAAAAATTTTGAAAATTCGCTCACTTTTAGAGTTTTTATCCAAAATGGCTGACTAACGAATTTGGCATTTAGCTTAGGACACTCAAAGTGTGTACCAAAGCCCAACCTAATAGATTAATCTTTTCAAAAGTTATCGTGTTCACAGACAGACAGACATAAAGGCATACAGACACATACGTAAAAACCTGTTTTTCGGATTCAGGGTTCTCAAAACGTGGACATTTGACAACAACTTGGGGAGGGGGGGTCAAGATTTACACAAATATAATATCTTTTCTGGTCAGAAATGTCAGAATGATTTAATTTGTCATAAAGAATTTTTTGATATAGTTCTGTTTTTGGTTTTAAACATAAAAATAGCATTAAAATCATTTAAAAAATTAAATTTTTTGAAACTCCGCGCACGAGGCGAAAAAAAAAATTAAAAGACAAAATTTGTGATGAGAATGTGCCCACGCAGCGGGTAGATTTTTTTACAGTAAATTAGGTTTTTATGATTAAAGCCAAAACTACGCATTATATCATCTCATCATATTATATAATAGATATTTTTCAAATGCACAATTATTTTGTTTGCTGTGGAAATTTGAATTTTTGATTTTTCAACATAATCCAAAAAGTTTTTATGATATTCTTTTAGGGCATTCAAAAAGAAACATTCTTTTTTTCTCTAGTCTTTTTTTCTTATCGTGCGTTATTTGTCTTAAAGTGTAGATTTTCGTGTGTTTCTTGGAATTTTGGTAAACGCTAACTTTGGTAATTTTAGGATTTTTGAAAAAAGTCATTAGGATAAATTGTTCGACTTTTTGAATACTATGAATTTTATATATGTATAATATACTATGAACTTACAGAGAATTGTTGAATTTTGAAAAAAGTGGTCTCCAAAATATTCAAAATGTGCCCACTATTTGAATTTTTAACCCAAATGTCTGGCTAACGAGCTTGATCTTTAGTTTAGGACACTGAAAGAGTGTATCAAAGGCCAATCTCACTAAAAATTCATTATTCCTTCTGTTGGAAATTCGTTTTCTTTTTGTTAAAAATAATTGTTTTATCTGCAAATTTGACTGTTTTATTTTTGGTTTAAAGTGGATCTTTTTTTTTTGTTCAAAATTAAATTTTTGTAACTGAAAATTTAACTATTTTATCTATAATATTCATGTGTTTTGTTGAAAATTCGTTTTTTTTTAGTACAAAATTATTCTTCTTGATTAGCCTTTAAAAGTAATTGAATAATTCCGCGAAAGCATTATTAATTGAATATTTTTAAAGTAGCTTTCTAATTAACCAAGCTTTATTATATCATTAAGCCATATTCACTTCGGGGTAAGTATGCGGATTTTTAAATTGATATAGAATTGCCGTGTTGTTTATTTGAACAACACGCTTCTTTCACAACACTGCCCCCACCCAGTTCGCTGATAAATCTCATTAGTATCCAAGGTCTTTTTTTAGGCGTCATTCAGTCCTCTTGCATTTCTTATAAACTATTTGTCACCATATTTTCCTGTCTTTTGTCGGCCTTTCGCCGTCTGTATCTGGGCACACTACCATTCACTTTACCTTCATACACTAGTTTCGTTAATCGTTTATCTTTCATTCTGCAACATGCGCAAACCACCTTAATCTGTAAAAAAAAGAATTTAACGGAAAAGTAAAACCATGCCAGAACTAGGCAATTTAAAATTGAATTGTTTGAAAGTTGATAATGTTTCAAAGTGAAAATTACCATAATATTTCTAGTTGCATAAGAATGATTAAAAAAATAAGTATTCCCAATGCTGTGTAAATTAAGCACGTTGGTAATGCCAGGGACATCATTAACACCACTTCCGAAATGTTTTTAGAAGTGCACATAATTTATGCAAATAACTTGCTCACTAACGGTAAGTGAGTGTCTGGGCATGGGTCTGGAATATAGGTTCAGGCCCGCTCAATTTTCTGTCTTACTTTTATTCTTGCTTCTTCTTTTTAATATCTTTTCCTCCTGTTCTCACTCCCTTCGAGATTATGCAACCCCTCTGCAGCTTGTCACGTGCCAACTGCTGCATCTTCAAAACAGCCCCTGTGGCTTCTTCGACTCCAACCTCGATGACTTTTATCATTTATCATTGACATCTGGGCAGTGAAATCTGGACAAAATGCAAAACGAGACGTCGCAATTTTTTCGAAAGACCAAAGCTCCAGGTCCATTCCTAATTTTTAGAAAATGTGGTTTTCCTTCAATATGGTATCCGCTAGGGTGGTCCAAAAATATATTGAACTTTTTTTTTCTCGAATTTTTATGCATATCGCCCCCAAATTTCTTTGAATTCATACCAATCCATAAAAAACGCGTTTTTAATTAAAGAGGTTCCGCACGAGCCCAATGAAGTTTAACACGTATTGGGGGGGGGGGGATATAAAAAATTTGGACCATCCTAATGCCCGCAAAAGTTCATTTTAAAAATTACCTGACTTTTCCTTGATTTTTCCTTGCATAATTTAAAATTGTCCCTAACCATTACTGTTTGAAGACGAAAATTTTATTCTCGTAAAATTTTTAATATAAAATCTTTTCTTAAAAGAATAAAATAATTTTAAGTTTGGGTTTATCGAATTTATGTTATTATTTTCACGTATTCCACCCACGATATTTTAGAAAATCCTAGAAAATTGATTAAAGTTCAAAATCACCATGAAAATTGTATGAAATCCCTTAAATGCATTCTTGTGATTATCTAATCATGTTTTGGAATCTTATAAAATACCGTAAAATATTTAATATTCTTTGAAAAATATTTGAAAATTCCTTGGAGTTGTTAACTCTTCAAAATTCTTTGAAGTACCTACAAATGATTGAAATTTATTACAAATTCATCTTAGAATCTTTTAAAATACCCTAAAAGATTTCAAAAAGTTGTAAGAAGGTTTAGGAATATGTATAGACCTCAATACAAAAGTTGTTAACTCAATGGTTTGTTTTATTGAAAGAAAAATGAGTGAAATTAACTATTTTGAGCAATTGTTCCTGTCAATTCAAGGAATTTAGGGGTGTCCGAATTTACCTCATTCTGCCCTGTTCAAAGAATGCCGTTGGTCATAGCTTTAATACAAAATTTGATTTATCAACAGATTTGTTATCACTAATAATTAATCTAATATCTACAATTTAATTACAACACCTTACACTAGTCCCAGTCCTAAACTACCTGCAATTTTCTGACGAAAATTAATAAGCACCACACACTAAGTAGAACGAGCAGATAAAAAGCATTCGACTTGCTTGAATAACCTTTAATACCACCCTAAGGGTCCGAGTATTATTGGAGGGTGTATTATTTCCCATTGTATTCTTTTCTCAGTGTCGATTAATCGCAAAAAAATGCTCAGGCACCTCCAAATTGTGACAGTAAATATCGAGGAAGGAATCGATAATGATGAATTCCAGTTTCTTATATCGTCCCTTACTTGAACTTCCTTCCGCTCATCCGTTCGTCATCATCCCTCCTTACCAGGGGTTCGATCAATTTTTTCCCCCTTCATCACATATTGCAGATTCTTCTCGCCTCCCCGATGCATCTGCGGCGGCTGTATCGGAAGAATGGCGAAAACGGCCAGGGTGGCTGTAAGTTCTTCTGGGGTGGAATCCTGAAAGAACAGATGATGATCCCGTTTAGGAAGCTGCAAAGGTGTCCCACTAGTTCTGAGACTTTACGGTTACGGGGTCATCACCGTCAGTGGTTCTTAGACGTACACGTAACATACATGCAACTTTCACCCTTGGCACTTGGCAGAAGGGTGGCTCACTGGCTCCTCGTATCCCATGTATATGGGGTTTTGGATAAAACCGCGTCCCCTGCCGTGGTAATCCCGAGCGAGTAACTAGACATCACGAGTTTTTCAGCTTTTTAGTTTTAAACATTTAATACCCTAGATCCGTTAATTTGAAACATGACCCTAACGGTTGAAATAGAGCTTCATCCTTCAAGATTTCTAACCCCCCAACCCCCCCCCCCACCCCCCCCCTCCAGTACACCAAACCTCCTCTTCAACAGAAACCAACATCATCCAACAACCACCCA